>JAODUE010007170.1:0-29593 GCA_027564755.1 Amblyopsis hoosieri
TCCGTGTGTGTGTGTGTTCGTGTGTGTGTGTGTGTGTGTGTGTGTGTGTGTGTGTGTGTGTGTGTGTGTGTGTGTACGTGCGCTTGTGCCGTAACTCCCAGGCCGCGGAGACATCCAGCCCCAGTTGGACAGCGCCATGCAGGATGTCAGCGATAAGTACATTCTCCTGGAGGAGACGGAAAAACAGGCTCTGAGGAGGGCCCTCATCGAGGAGAGGCAGAGGTTCTGCTGCTTCGTGGCTATGCTGCGGCCTGTGGTGGTGAGAGAGAGACACAGAGAGAGAGAGAGAGAGAGAGAGACACAGAGAGAGAGGCTTTAGGAGAGCAAGTGGAAAAGAAAAGTTCTGATTGGGGGCAGAGATTAAAGAGATTAAGCAAACATCACTCTCACACATACAACAACAAACTGTAAATAACATATTGCTCAAAGGTGCTGATACAGTAGATGGAGGCTTTTCATCCGTCTTCTCAGATTAGTCAATGGATTACCATCTAACCAATAGTTGTATTGTTTTATTATGTTATATTATGTCTATAGTTGTTTTTCCCCATGGGTCGTGCATGGTTCATACCAAATGTGGAAGCGGTTTGTGTACACCCAGCATAATAATACCTTATTATTTGTGTTTCTTTTCTATTCGTCAGGATGAGGAGATTTCCATGTTGGGAGAGGTCGTCCATCTCCAGGCAATCTCTGAGGACCTCAAAGCTTTGACCTCTGACCCCTACAAACTTCCTTCAGCAAGTGAACAGGTTAGTAATGACAGATGAGCAGACATTTCTATCACAATAGAGGCCTAATAGTCTCAGCCTCTTCGTCACTGCGTCACATAGGCAACTGTGCTGAACGTCTGATTACCTGTAAGTTCGACACGGGACTCTCTGATTTTCGCGAAGTAATACTGTCAATTTACATTGGCTGTTCGCATTGTCACTCACAAGTACTGTATGTCTCCGTAATATCCGGGTGCAACGATAGCGCAGTGGTTTATTTACTCATTTAAAATTAAACATATATTTGAATCAGTAACAGTAGCTTACACATTTTACAAGACCTGTAAACAGCCATAGTCCTGTTGTTTAGTTTTCCCCATTGCAAGTTTAACGTCAGACTTGGTCATTGAGTTAGGTAGTTGCTCGTCCTGCATGTCATCAAAATACCTTGCTTGTCAAGTAGGCGGGTACTGACGCAGTTAGCCAGCACTGTGATCCAGACTTTACGCATGTAACGGCTGGCTCTGCGAGACTAGAGGCCTAGTAACTTCCAAGTACAGCACAGAGCTGGTAGGGGCAGCCATCTTGCTCAGGGATACTTACATATACAAGTCTACGGGATGTCTCTACAGTAAGCTCCTGGCATCAAAGCCAGGGGCTTCATGCTGAGACAACTAGATCCTCCTTTAGGACCAGTGTCAGGTCCTAGTACAGTACATGGTTACATGTTATCTATTTTCTCAGGTCATCTTGGACCTGAAGGGTTCAGACTACCATTGGACGTATCAGACTCCTCCTTCTTCCCCCAGCACCACTGTGTCCCGGAAGTCCAGCATGTGCAGGTAGGCCCTACAGCCAATCACATGACTCGTTCAGCACCCCTGTCCCTGCTAATTTTATAACTATAAACCCATTGGAACTGTAAACTCAGTGACCCTATTCTCTCTATATATATCTAGGACATTAATAATAAAGGGATGGAGAGCCTAGACATGAAATGGAAGTTAACAGTATTTGGCCCAATCTATGTCTGCCACCCAGTGGTGACTGTGTGCTACTGTCAATGTACATACATTATTCTGTATTGACGTTCTAAATAATGCATCTTAATTTTGTTGAAATACTGAACATTTTAAATAATAATCTGCCCTTGTCAAGAAACACAGTGACATATAATGGAATGTTTAGACATTTTCTTGGAAGTTAGATCATTTTACGATAGTCAGGCAGTTCTTGGATGTGATCATCATTGGCCACTGTGTATTTCTCTGGCAATAATAGGCCAACCTACTGTAGACATTTGCCAAATTACAACTATGTAACTGCACTAGAATTGTTAGATAGTTAAAGGGATAGCTGGCAACTCTGGATATATTTTTGTCTTGACCAGATTTGGATTAGCGAGCAAAAACTAAAACTATTTACTGTCACCTGTGTTGAAATGTGCTATCCGTGTGTCCTATATTGGAGGTTTTCCATCACCAATATTCAGAGACTTTTCTATTGGTGTTACTCAAACATTCATGAAAGGACTTTTGTCATGCGATATTTTCATTTGTCAGTGCTTTTTGTTTTTTGCCATTTTTTAGTAAGCTTCAGTAATTATCCTTTCGTTGTCACATTTGTCATCTTGGCTAATGTACACATATATTAATTGTGTTGGATATTTGTGTATGTGTTGCTAGGATGGTTTTGCCGGAATTACGTGTATTTTTTTTCAGTAGGCCTAAATTGTTTTATAAATGGTGTTTTTGCATAATTTATTTCCCTGGCATTTTTTGTGTACAGTATTTAACAATTAATGTACACATTAATATCACAGATGTGGCATTATCTGAGATTAACATGTTCCCGTAGAAGTGTTGGTGTACACTCACAAATGGGTTGTGCTTTTCTTTAATGTCACGGCTGCGTTCCGTGAGTATGGTTTCACAAAGCAATACTCCACAGAAGCATGAAATGGTGCGGCTTCCTGCCTTTAATTTAACAGAGTCATGATTGACTTCACAGTTTGTGCTGGCGCGCGGCTTTGTGTTTCATTTGGACGGTCACTGCCTGCCGCATCACGGTGTGTTAATCGTTTCCCATCCCCCTTGTCCTCCCTCCCCTCCAACCTCTCCCCCCCCCCCCCTCCCCCTTCACCCTTTGCTTCATCTTCCTATCTTCATCATCATCACCTCCCTTCATTACACATGATTGTGTCAACGTGACACACACACACACACACACACTCACACACAGCAGTCTGAACAGCGTTAACAGTAGCGACTCCAGGGGCTCTAGCGGCTCTCACTCTCACTCTCCTTCCTCCTCCTCTTCTTCGTCTTCCTCCCACCACCTCTTTTACAACCACCACCACCACCACCACCACCACCGGCGCCGCTACCACAGCTCCACGCTGCCCCAGCAGACCCCTGCCCGCCTGCCCAGCATCTCCTCACACGACTCGGGCTTCATCTCCTCCTCGCACGACCAGTACGCGCCCTCCAAGTCACCCTCGCCCATGCCGGCTGACGCCAAGGTAAGGCCACGTACTGGACTGTCTGTGTTTATGTTTGTGTGTGCGTGTGAGTGTGTGTGTGTGTGTGTGTGTGTTTGGTTTTAGTGGTCTGCTGGGGGTTGTTGGAATTCATTAGTTTCCGGCATTCGTAATTTTAATGAAAGGCCCCATATAATTGCATTTTCCTTTTTGGAGAGCTTTTTTGTAGCTTGGTACATGCCCTAACTTGCTGTATCTCAATTTTAATGGGAGTGGGTGGATGTATTTGTAATGATTGGTTACAAATCAGAATATCTGTAAAATCTGGCTGATTTTATACAGTGGTTTTTGTTTGCAGAATACATGTGAGACCCTCTCGGGTCGCTTCAGACAATAAAACTGGCCACACAACTACATCTTGAAATGTACTATAGGGGACCTTTGAAAATGTACGTGACAACATGTTCCATTTTGCAGAGAAATAGTGTTTATAATCTGATGTTTAAACTGATCCATTCCCCTATACTCTATTGAGTCTCCAACGCCTGTAAATATACTAATGATGCACATTTAATATACGTAACACAGACAGATAACTTAGCCAAGACTATACTGCTACATGTAAGGTTAAATTGGGAACTTAGCATCTTCATACTGCTAGTCAGTGTGCACACACGTTATGCGTGTACAAGCCAACACACCACTCCGGGTTGTAGAGCATACACGAGCAGAAAAGATACAGCTAGCTGTGGAACCTCACCACTTGGACTGGTCAAATAAACAGAGATAAGCAATGCAGACAACGGCTCTGTCCTTTTCCCCCACACTACAATGTGCTCTAGCTCAAAGGCAGCCCCTTGGCAACAATGCCTGCATGTGATCATGGTGAAGTCATTTTGCTGCTATGATTATAGCCTGAAAGTACAGGAAATTAGTCTAAGTCTGTCTCTATTCTAGCCCAGTGGAATACAGGTCAACCTCAGCCTGCTATTAAAGTGTCGACCACTGTGAGAGACTGTGGTTTGGTCAGACTGGAATCTTCCAATGCTTGAAGAGGCTCTGTGTATACATTACCCTAAATACATTACATTAATGCTGCAATTGATGACTGTCAGCAGCCTGCTCTATACATTAATTTCTTAATTTAATGGAAACAAGGGCTGACTTTGCAGGATCTTCACATGCTAATCAATGCGAAGTAGATCCTGTTTCTCGGCTGTGGTCTGTGGTCTGAACATGACAGTCAAGCTGTGATCTTGGCTCTCTTGTACACCAGTTGTTATTGGGAAGGCAAGCCAACAACCAGAATATTCCATTTCCAGAACGGAGTTTTTATGTCTGATGATTGGAGGCGGTCTGGCAAAACAGCTATCTGACCCATTTACAGTAGAGGCCTATACCCCAACCTCTAGAAAACCTTTGTCTTAGTGTACTTAGTAGTTGAGGTTTGTTAGAGGGCCAGCGACAACAGCCGCATTTTCATTTTAGTGCCAGCCGAGGCTTACCAGGGCTTATTTCTAAGTCGCTTTCATCCGCACGGCGAATACGGTATTTGCATTTCTAATGTAGTATCGACCAACATATACAGTGATGTATGTGTTTTGTTCCAGTCTTTTTCAATCGTAGTTCCATGAAAGCATGAAATAATGATAGTTCCATGAAAGCATGCTAGCCTATAATTAAAGGTATTGTCCTCAAGAGAATGTGGTCAACATTAGCACTGTTGGCACCCATTAAACCTCTTCAGTTGAATCTCAAAATACTCAATGGTTGTCACTACTATAGTTATGTGACCGGTAATATGATCAGAGGGATCTAATACGGGATGACGACATTTCAATCTGATGTAAAACCTGGTGAGTTCCATGGCCTTCTCCCTGTTGACGAGAACAAAGACACGTTCCCGCTCCAAGCCTTTCAGCAGAGCGCCAGTGATTCCCCCTGCTGCACTACAGCTAAAACAACGCACGCCGACACCACTCCCACAGAGCACTTCCTCAGCCTTTACACTGCCTTGGCTTTACTACTGGGTATCTGTGCTCTAAATGCCTTCTAACAACATGCATATCTGTGCTATTTATTCCCTCTCTACTGGGTCCCCTGCCCTGTGTGTGTGTGTGTACGTGTGTGTGTGTGTGTGTGTGTGTACGTGTGTGTGTGTGCATGTGTGTGTGTGTGTGTGTGTGTGTGTGTATGTGTGCACCTGCCCCTTTTCCTCTCTCTGTCTCTACCTGCATTTGCTCTCTCTCCCTACAACGGTGTCCTTTCTCTCTGCCTCTCTCTCTCTCTCTCTCTCTCTCTCTCTGGCTGTGTTCCCCCTACATCCTGCTTGCTTCTGGGGCTGCCTGTCTCCCCCTGCAGGCCAGTCCTAGCTCCAGCTCTTCCGAGGCGTCTGACACTCCCCACAGCGGCTGCAGCTCTCCCTCCTCGGTCGCTCCGGCTAGCGTAGGCGAGCGCGACGCTCCCGCTACCGCCACCGCCTCCTCCTCCGACAAGGTGACGCGCCCCGGGGGTCGATGTGTCCGTCAACCCCAAGCCGCCGCCGTCGCCGCGCTTCCTAAACCCTAAGGTTGTCTTTAGAGTCGCGCTGTCGCACCGCGTAGACAGGGTAGGGTCTGTGACCCCTTGGGACTCGCGTTTACCCGTTCGGCGAGGCCAGGTCGAGCTGAGCAAAGCTAGAGGTCGACCAAAGGTCATTTTATGCTCGTTTCTCTGTCGTACACCCAGCTAGTGTTGCTATGACTGTTCCACCAAAGGTTAATCTTTTGTTTGCCACAATGTTCATTTCATGCGTGTCTTGCTTTGTTTATGGTCAATAAGCGCCCCGTATCGTTTAAAGTTCAGTTCGAGTTGATTTGTCATTGCGTTGTGTTCATTTTGCCTGTGTTGCTGTTGTGTTCATATCATTTATTTCATGTGTGTTTATTGTTTTCTGTGTTGTTCCCGTGTTTATCCCTTCCTGTCAATGGCATTCCTCCTCCGCCCGACCTCACCCGCATCACCCACACCCAGTTGTCCAATGGCTTTGACCACTACGCCCCGAGCGAGTCTTACCCGCTTAGCAACGGGGGCAGCCTGAGCCTAGGCTCCGGGACGGCCTTCCCCTTCTTCCCTTCCTCCCCCTCCTCTCCCTCCACCTCCTGCCCCACCCGTTCATGGTCGCGCCCAGCCTCCGCCCTGCTCCCAGACCTCCCCCACTACTGCACACAGAGCCCGGGCATGGTGCCTTCGTCACGCGTCCCCAGCTGGAAGGTTGGTTCATTGCCACCATCATAATCATCATCATCGTGTCCCTCTTTCTCATCATGGTCCTGCTTTTTCACTATTCATTTTTGCTAGTCATTTCACTGCACATTATTGAGGTACATACACAAGCATAGATATACTGAATGAGAGCGCTACTGTATGTTAACACTGGTTTTTATGGGGTTTTATTTTTTCACGGTATGGCTTTCATGGCCTTAATGCCTGTGAAGGATAGACGGATGTTTTCAGTTAGTGAGAGCTCTTCTCAGGACCGGCTTAGCGAGTATACATATCGCTGACTAATGTGTCATCTTGTTGCACCTGGGTGGGACAACTGACACTCGTTTGTGATTGGTTCTTAGGAGCATGCGTAGTTTGTTGACCTCAGGGTAGCATAGGTCCGCCCATTCAGTCAATTAACTGAAAACACCTGTTTGTTAAAAAACACTGAATGTTAACAGCCATGTCTACTAATGTTTATAATTGCTTTTCTGAAGCTCATTTTCTAGAAAGAAAACAAAAAATACACCTTAAATAAATGACATTTTGTGTCTCTCAGGACTGGGCTAAGCCAGGGCCATATGACCAGCCTATGGTCAACACTCTGAGGAGGAAGAAAGAGAAGAACAACTCTGCCCTATTGGACAGTAATGGCTGTGTCGTCAGTGAGGGCAGCCCTCCCTCAGCCCTGGCCTTTAAGACACCTGCAGCACCATCTGCTGTCCACACAGCCAACACACCTGCTTCTACCGCCCCAGAGGAGGAGAGGGGCAGGGCTGTGGCTGCCCCCGCCATGGTGAGTTTGACCCTCAGGTTGTAGAAAAGACACGGATGTAGCAGCTCTGTAGCTGGCAGAGAAGGAGAATGGGTATACTTGCTCCAGGATATCCCTGTTAAGATATAACATTGTTGAATTCTGCTTTTTAATGACATTTTACAAAAGCGGGGAATAGGCTTTGAAATGGTTTTAAAAAAAAGATATTTGGGTGGGTAGTCAAAGTACACCTTTTTCTGTTTTCAGAGTCCGCCCCCTAGTGGCCATTAGAAAAGATGCAGTTTAAGGCAGGTTCAAAACAGTTTGTTTTCACTGTGTTCTGCACACCCAAATTCTCCCTTTCTCTCTTGACCATTGTTGATGCATTCAGCAGTTAGCATTTATTGATGAGTTTTTCATGTATTCTGTATTGGACCTGTTTCATTGACTAGCTACATCACAATGTAGCTACCGTAACGAAGACATTCTACCCTTCCATGTAGGACGCCCAGCTTGAGCAGTGTTGCCTAGGCGATGTACATCCGCACACTGCCCAGACACTAACGAGTGACTCTCTCCCTCTCTCCCTGTCTCCCTCACCCCAGCCTGGGGAGGTGGAGGCCCGGGAGGAGCTGGCCCTGGCCTTGTCCAGAGGCCTGCAGCTGGAGAACCAGAGGTCCAGCAGAGACTCCATGCAGTGCTCCAGTGGCTACAGCACCCAGACCAACACACCCTGCTGCTCCGAAGACACCATACCTTCACAAGGTAGCCCCTCCAGCCTCACACACACACACACACACACATATACACACATGATAGCCTCCTCACAACCTATTTCTCTCTCCCGCTCTCTTTTTCTCTGTCTATCTCTCTCTCTCTCGCTCTCTCTCTCTCTCTCTCTCTCTCTCTCTCTGTGTGTCTCCCTTCCTCTCTCTCCCACCCCCCAGTGTCAGACTATGACTATTTCTCCATGGCTGGGGACCAGGAGTCTGAGCAGCAGCAGCAGCAGCAGGACTTTGACAAGTCCTCCACCATCCCCAGGAACAGCGACATCAGCCAGTCATACAGACGCATGTTCCAGGCCAAGCGCCCAGCCTCCACCGCCGGCCTGCCCAGCACCCAAGGCCCCTACCCGGGGCACGCAGCAGGGGCATACCCCCCGACACCCGTCCACACCGGGGCTTATCTGCCCACTCCAACAGGTGACTGCCCTTGCACCACAACCCCTCTGGAACTCAGCCCCGGCCCACAACGCTGTTGGAAGGGGTAGAGGGGAGTGGTCAGTACACGGAAGATATGCACTCTTGAGATTCAGTACAAACCAATGCTTGTTAAACTACATGCGCAGATAATGTTACTTTGGCAACACGGTGGCCCAGTGGATAGCACTGTAGCCTCACAGCAAGAAGGTCCCGGGTTTGAACCCCGGTCGTCCTGGCCTTTCTGTGTGGAGTTTGCATGTTCTCCCCGTGTCTGTGTGGGTTTCTTCCGGGTGCTCCGGTTTCCCCCACTATCCAAAAAACATGCCAGTGTCATGTGACACTGGCTCCAATCTGGAGTCGGTCCCCGGGCGCTGCACAGTGGCTGCCCACTGCTCCCTTGAGGGATGGGTTAAATGCAGAGAGCAAATTTCCCTATGTGGCAATGAAAGCACCCTTTTCACATTTACTCCACATATCAAGATAGATAGCAGGCACATCTTAAATAAAGGATAAAAATTAAGATTAATCGTGATTACCTACAGGCAACCATATGATTAATTGCGATGCACTACAAGCGATTGACAGCGCTAAGAATAATAGTTTGTCCTCTCACCTGCTGTATTGTCATGGTTTCACTACGCAGGCTGCTCCTACTCAGGCCAGGGGCTGTATTCAGGGTCCAGCTCCTACTGCATGGGCCAGGGCCCGGTCATGGTCACCCCGGGGGTGGCCACCATCCGCCGGACACCCTCCACCAAGCCTGCAGCCCGCCGCTCGTGCTCGGTGCCCGGCGCCGGGCCCATCCCCATCCGCACGCCCGTCATTCCCGTCAAGATCCCCACCGTCCCCGACCTCCCCGGCGGGGGAGAGGAGAGCCCCGAATCCCCCACACTCCTGGGAGGGGAGGCCATCGAAGGGGTGCTGCCCCTGGCCTCCTGGAGCGGTCAGGCCTCCACCAACCCCCCCGTGACCACCTGGGCCCAGCAGGGACCCCAGCAGGGCTGCAGTGGGCGTGAAGGAGAGGGGGACAACATGCTGGTGGCCATCCGTGTGGGTGTCAAACTGAAGAGGACCCTCACCAACGACCGCTCAGCACCGCGTATCGCCTGACGAAGACGACACCACCTCAGCGGTCATGGGAGGGCCCTCCGACAAGCTACGGGAAGTCACAAAGGCTTCCTGTACCTAATATATGGAGAGGCTGCACCCTAGTCATTCTTTCTGAGCAATTTTGGTTCTGACTTTCAATTTGTCATTGTGTACAGCACCATGTATTCATCATTCATTTCATGAGTTTCTCATAAATTTGGCTGACCGAAAAACTATTTTTAGGAGTCCCAGCCAGAGTTCTAACGGAGGACTTTTTGTTTGTTTATTAATAAACAATGTAATTGTATTGAATTTCTTGGGGACAATCATCCTGGCAGTAGAGTAGAGCCCTGCACACCTGTATTTACTAATCTGCTTTAATCTCACTTCTGTTCCAAGACGGAAAGCCCAAAACAAATCCAGTGTTGTTCGTTTGACACTCTCAGTCGAAGTATGTGACTGTCCGCTGAACAGAAAGGCCTTTCAAACTACTCATGACCAATATAAGAGCCTTAAACCAATGGAAACATGGTTTACTGAGAAGTTTGTGTATATTTTCACCATATTCCATCCCAATAATGTCTATTGCTTACTCAGAGGAATGCCAAATGGGCACACAGGCTCTTTTCCAGTACTAGCATACCAGCATTACATAAAGCATAGGATAATGTAAAAGTGAAGTTGGACTGTGGACCAGTGGCGTCAATCGTAGAAAAGGGGTTCAGAAATGGTCAACCTGTCTCCCGCGCCTTGTACAGAACAGTGACACATCATTGGCTTATGCAGCCTTCAAGTCAAAAGACGCCCTTTCCCTTAAGTTTTAGTTCTTTGTTATTTACACAGTTCTTAGTTGTCAATTTCTCCCTTGTGTTTCTGCTGCTCACATCTGGTCGACTGCTGTTCTTGAACATTACACCAGTTATTGTCTCCCCCATGGCGCCTTCATCTTAACCTCTCAAATACAATATGTTCACTGATTTCATGCAATTATTATGTTGTTGTGAAGTAAACCCTTCTTACAATGACATTTGCACTTTTGTTTTACTACATGCTAAGGCACATTAAAACATTAATCCTGTGGCTTTTGAAATAGCATTATTTAACCAAATTAGCTTCCTATTGGTCGGTCCTATTGGAAACAATATTGTAAATTGTGAAAGTACAGATTGTGTGCCATGAGTCACTGCTAGTGCTAAAATACATTATAAACATATAGCTCAACATGTTAGGTCCATGTGCTTATTATGCTTGGACTGTGCTTTATTTTCCCAAATTCTGTTTTAAATCAACGTCTGTACTTGACTATGCTCTTTTGTTACTCTTCTGAGTTACAGTACATATTACAATGAACATTTCAAATATCTTCTTTTAAACTAAAGATCTTTTTGAAGAAAATATTCTTTCTTCCAAAGGTTAAATACTATTGGCTAAACCTTATTCTTTTTGTTATGGCATTTGTATTTTAAGTTGAAGCACTGTGAGACCAAGGCTAATCTATATCATATATATTAAAGTGTAAATATTACTCAGCTATACAGTACTAGATAGTCCAAGAGCTCACACATCTTTTAATTTATTTTCTTCTCTATCTTTCTCCCTACCTATCTTTATTTTTATACAGAAATATCAGAGTAAAATATTTGTTTGCCATATCATGCAGGTTTTGGCTGCGGCTGTACATTAGTTACAATAGGTTATGTATCAACTGAGTGTCTGTACAACTTAACTGCTTTGATATTAATCTTTATTATTAATTTCTTTTGTGGTGACAAATATCTACATATTATTACACATCAGGACCACATTATCTTAAATTCCCAAAATACATTTTAGAGCTGAACAGTAAAATACTGTTTTCCTGCCACAAACCAGAAAGGCACACGGATCAGAAATACAAGACAAAGGTGATGTAGCCTTGACATTTTGAAAAATGCCTTTATTAATCACAGGGATGAAATCATTTTCCATCACGTTTCCAATATATTTTCAGTTACATTAATTAAGTTGTATATTCTCTAATCTCCTACTGAAGAAACTATTTGTATGGCATCATAATGTTGCCCAACCTATTAAGTTGCCAATGTCTACCAATGTCAATATTAGTAAAAATTATTTTGTTTCCATAGTAAACACACCTGTGCCATGAAGTTCAATTGGGAGAGGTGAAAACATGCAGATTTTTACATTTCAGTTTTTTTCAACCTATGTGATAAAAACATGATTTTAGTTTGAGTTTGAACGATAAAGGACAGCAAGTTTGATGTTTGCCGCAAGTCTGTCTGGTCAATTTATACCAATACCGTTTACTGGTATATTTACCAAATGAGAGTAAAATGCTACAGTCTGTTGTGAAAATTTAGAAAACAAACATAATTCCAAATATAGATGGAATAATGCATATGTACTATTTTGAAGAAATTGCACACCACATACATGGTCTTTTTCTTCTTGTTCAGTGCATATAGAATATAGTATCCAGCTCCAGATCATATAATTTCGCAAAAGCATTGTCAGTACCAATGTAAACTGATCAGTAAATCTGAAAATGATGACTTTGAATGGAAATATTGATATTTCCTGCACAAAATTTGGAAACCCATCCTTTTATTTTTTGTTTTTTATTTGGTATTCATCCGGTATACACATAAAACTTATAATTAACTTGTAAATTCCATTTACATATGTCATAAATACAAATATTTAAATAAGATATAGATTATTTCTAAAATGCCAAATTACAGTATATTCTATAACAATACGTTTATAGTTTGTTAGGTTTTGACACTGTGTTTTAACCTGATTTATGATTGTTTAACATAGTTTTTGAGGAGAGTTGAGCTCTCGTCTCTTTCTCTGTACAGTTCAACTGCAATCTGTTCCAGGAAGTGAAGGGTTGTTATTTTATGTGTAATGACTGCTTTAGCAATATAATAATAAATTTTGCTTTGACTGACAGACCTGGTTACTGGCTGACTTCACTGATGCACAATTGTGATTATTTTTGCAACATATTATGGAGGGTTTTTACCTCCATCTTCCTAAATATGTAATTGTAGAATTAATTATTTGAATGACGTGAGTATATTATTTCATTTGTTATAGACAACCCGGTCTAACCTCTTATTTCATTATAAACATGTCTTTAAAATGTAGAAGTTGCCCACTAGGTGTCACTAGTGTCATCTTAAATTGTTCCTTTTTCCAGGCCTGAGCTGGGCCTGAGTCGTTCTTTCATGTTATTTCTGGTAAGCCTTTGACCCAAATCAACTAAATTAATAATATTCAAAGACATTTTATTGATGGTCACTTAAACAACTCATCACCGAAAACATTTTTGATAGAAGACAATTATTTGAAAGGCTGTGCCTATATGTTTACATTTAGCCTACATTACAGTATACTAGCCTACACCATCACAACCTCAGTAGAGTAAAAGTCGACATAGCCTAATTATAAGGGCATCCGGAATCTGACCCAAACAGGTTTAAAGTGCAGACGAGGCTACAGAAAATAATGGATGGGTCGTCATATATGGGCTTGTTGTGTTGTTGTGTGTCTGATCTGATCTGGCTCAACGCCATATCAGCAAAGGAAAGGGTGGGGGAACCCAGCTGACAGCCCGCCGATTCGTTAGGCCAGTAGTTCAAGCTACAGTGGACACGTTTTTGGTTTAGTAGACTATTAGGCCTATATTTAGACATATAAACACAGCCTACAGCGTATGACGCAACATAGAATAAGCTACACAATAGGCTATGCATCATTATAGTATCGTATTCGACTGCTAATTATGTAGGCTATCATGAAGATTCAGGAGTCAGACACACGAACAGTGTTTTTTCCCCAGCGTTTGTAGACTATGGTATGACTTATTACTATGACTATATAACCTATTTACGTAGCTTCACCTCGTCATAGCTACGTACTAATGACTGCACGGCTTTCATTGGAACATATGTGAGGGGCCGTGCCTTCGTTGCGTATAGGGGGAAGAGCAAACTGGAGCCCACCCATCCTCCTCCTGACCCTCTCCATCTCCAGCTTACGGTAGGCGGTGTAAAAGGAGAGACAATGTAATTTTGTATACAGCTCTGTTTCATTTTTAGGTCGGGTACGTTTAGGCTAGTTGATGTGTGGCAATCGTAGGCCTACTATCGTTAGAGAACAACATAGGCTATGCGTCGGGACAGCATGTCTCTTAAAACCTACACGGGAATTTTGACGGGACAGCGCAGCATCAGCTGAGGTGCGTCCGATGCCAAGTTACAAATGTTTGTACGACTACCTCTTTTACCTTAGGCACTCTGACAGACTGCGATCTTACACTTATTTTGCGTGTGTCGCCTGCCGAATTGTGCGATATCCTATAGAAAACGTAATTACTGCTGTTTGCCGTTATGCCCTGTATGCTATTATGAGGCCGCTCGCTATAGCCTAATCTGACTGGCGCACATTTCAACAAGCTGTTTGGGAAAATTGGCTACACCAGCCGTATTATAATGGTATAAAATGTCTGACATAGAGCCTATCGCGCTGAGACATATAGGCTACAGCCATAGCCTACTGCTTATATTCCGCTACAATGGATATAGGCTTTAAGAGCTCATTCCAAGCCCACTCCACTTTAATTAATCAAAATAGTGAAACTAATCAAATTGTGAAACACATATGCTTTAGCCTATAGGGTCGGTCTACGTCAAGACATTTGGGAAATATGAACTGTAGGCTATTGATATGTCAAATGTATTGCATGTGAGCGGTGGCACCGAAATGCCATATATTCTTCTGTACACTCGTCATATAGGTCCCTTGAGCCTTCTCTGCCTTGTCCCAAAGATGCTGCCCTGTCTGCAAACAATCCTGCGGCCTGCTCTGTCTCACCGAGCGTGCGCCGGGCTGGCCAGATCTGCCCTGCACAGCACTCCCGCGCACCGATTCAGGACAGAAGCGTACGTCTCTCCGCCGGAGATGTTCACGCAGAGACGCCACCTGGGCACGCACCCTCTGAAGGAACCAATGGAGCCCCTAAACTCAGCGCAGGGAGCCAAGGAGTTTATTTATAGCCTCCACCCGTCTGAGCGTACGTGCCTACTGCGGGAGCTGCACCGTTTTGAGTCAATGGCCATAGCACAAGGTAGGTCCATCAATCATGTAGCCTGCCCTATACCACACTTGCCCTATAGCCAGTACGTTATAGCCTTTACTGTATGGCAGTGCACTGGCAGTGGTGGTGATAATATTGCAATGAGTGACAGCATCAGTATACTGTAGGCTAAGTCATATGCTAAATATCCTTGGTGAACAATAAATATTTGAATTTTGAATTTTAGAGACTATTTCAGTCTATTTAGCAGTCTGTTAGTGACCTGCATTAGTTCTACAGTAGGCCTATCTATATTTTTGAACATATTACCTACCTTGAGAATAACTGACAGTAGTGGAATTTGTACAAATTGCAATGTCAGCAAGTATTTCACAGTTTACAGACAAGCTGCCTAACATGAAACCCAGTGTGAAAGCCAATCATCACACATCTTTGAATTGTGACCTTGTCTTACAGCCATTGAATAACATTATGACCTGTAGTCTACTGTACACTGCACAAGCAGTACACAATGACAGTTGAGGCATTAGTAACAATTTCCACATTAACAGACCATACTTAATATTCACTATCACAATCACAGTAATTATACAGAAATGGTTTATGAACTGACAAAGCTGTAAAGTCTAAGTGTACCAATTTTGTAAGCTTGAGAATTGTTTTGAGGATTCAGCCTCCAAAAATGTATTTTGTAGATGAATTTAGAATAGAAATATACTGTAGCTTAAATGATAATGGATTAGTAATGGCTGGGAAAGTACTAGCTTCATCTGGCATTTTACCGGTATAGTTAATTCATTTCCAACCAGTCCTATTGCAAGCACATTATGCAAAATAGCATTAGCATAGCGTTAGCTTGACCAGGGCTTTCAGGCAATTATTATTTTGGCTTTCACGTGAGCAAACAAAATATGTTTTTTTTGGTGTTAAAATGTACACTGATGGATAGTTAACTAGTGGCAGCGAGCCAAGATAACAAGCCACAACATAAACGAGACCTCTCTCTCTCTCTCTCTCTCTCTCTCTCTCTCTCTCTCTCTCTCTCTCTCTCTCTCTCTCTCTCTCTCTCTCTCTCTGTGACACTCACCAGATGGGAGTGAGAGATAAAATGAAGGGACTAGAACAGAACAGAGATAAAGTGAGGAGAGGGTGGAAGATGGCAGAGTACCGTGTGTTTATGATGGTCTTAGCGAGATTGTTCTACTTGTTATATTGGCCACTCACTTTAAATAGAGCAGTGCAGTGTGTAAACAAAAATGTATTCGTTGGTGTGTTATGGTGAATTATTTATAGGCTCCTGTGCATCTTAACATATCTCTTTAAATTATTATTTTGTGATAACAAAAAACCCCATGTCACATTTGTTACATTTATTATTATTATTTGATTACATTGTAACTAGATGTTACACCTGTGTCTATAGTCTACTATCTAAAAAGGAAAGGGGGCTTTCATGGTACTGGGTGCAATGTTGTTGATTTTCGTCCAGTATTGATTCGAGCAGACATTCTGACTACACTGTCTCTACACTCTGTCACTGGTCGGCTAGATATCTGCTGAATTGAAATGGACCAAATGACTCATTCTAATGATACAATTAACCAAGATAACAAAATACTAACAACTACGATGCTAATGGTGATAGCATTCCTTATATATATGTTTCCAACGAGGAGGAAGAGGATTAACACTAATGAAAGTGAAAATGAAAGTGATCAATCCTGTAGGTAGGTTTAGAGAAGTGTAACGAGAGTATAGCTAAAAAGGCCATGCCATTGGAGCCCTATGGTCTGCCACTGTAAAGCCAATTGGCAAGCCTGTTGTAGCTGTGTGCATGTATTCATGTGACTGACAGGCAAGGTAGATTGGTCTGAATAACAGGCAACCAGCCTGAGAACATATTCTCACATTTTGATTTGCTGAAACCTGACAGATGTCTATGGCATTTGTTACACTAAATGTATAGCTCTGAAATCCCACTTAGCTAATTTTACAGCATGTACAAAGCTGAAACCACCAATGCTCTAGGCATTAATATCATAGAACTATGCACAATCAACTTGTTGATGTGTTTTATTTCATATATTAAATTAACATTCTGGATTAACAATGGAAGAGGTAGGATAAGGGTTTAGCAAAGGTTCAGTATTGATTTAAATGTTTGCTGATTGGCTGAAGGGATGATCACCCCAGTAAATATTGTTTATTAAAATCTACATTGCAACAGTAATTACTTTCCCATCAACAGACTTGCTGTCTGGATTGCATTTGGTGATTAATATCCTCTTTCCAGCACTGACGGCAAAAGAGGGCACACTATGGCACTGAAGGGAGAGGTGTTTTTGTTTTGATCCAGTTTAAATATCAACAGTCTTTCTCCAGCAAAGCAGCAATACCTTTCAATGCCACAGGGTGCTCCCTCAGAAGCTCTGCTCCACACATTTGAAACCAATTGCCAAGGCTAAGATATTGTTATCTGCACCACTAATATATCAAAAACGTGATGACGCAATGTTCCAAACCTAACAATCTACAGAGGACAGCTATTAATGGCCTTATCTGCCCTCTACCTCCCTCCTGAGGCTTGCCCTGCTGGAGACAACTGACACGTTCACCTTCATGGAGTCCTTCATGGATTCCCTTACTGCATGTGCGGGTGGGCACGCTTGTTCATTCTCCGTACCGTTGACTGGCTGTGTGAATGGCTGGTTTATTAACTTACTGACAGCTGCAGCGAGGTTTCAGATGCAGCATTAGACTTTAACCAGAGTATACACCTTATAGGCCAATACTGTGTTTCACATGGGCAAGGACAAACACCTATTGACACGCTATTGTTGTCCAATGAAATACAGTAAACACACCGAATGGGACCAGTTGGGTGACAGCCTGGCGAGATCGTTATCTGTCCAGCTCTTAAATGCTTGGCTGAAGTACAGTACTTGTGTGTATTGTACACACACAGATGGTTGGATTGTTATGGACTGTCTTGTTAGTTGTGATAGAACATTCTAGTACAGTGACAGTGTATCAAGAGGACAGCCAGTATAGTGCGTGGCCTCATTTGCCTTTGGTCCCTTACTTAAAAGTCTCTACAGTCTGAGAATGTTCAATAACTGCTAGAAAATAAGTGTGCTTGAGTCACAGCAGCTCTGTATCCTCTTGACATACAGTATCACTGGCTGAACAACTTCTTTTCGGAGGGGTGGATACAATATTCTGGAAGACATTTTTACTTTGAATTTTGAATGTTAATTGTATTTCAGACAATTTTGAGGGATTAAGGGGAAAACACATTGGCTTGTCACAAGGTGACCTGTGTATACGCTCACACACGAGGTGAAAACTAACAAATAACAGTTTTTTACGTTGTCAGGTTCACATCTGTCTGGCCAAAGAGTGTATCTGATCACAGTCTGCCAGCATCCAGTCATGCCATTATGGTCATTTATTTTACTATGACCATCTACAGTATGTCATCATTTTTAGATTTCATTATCTTCTTGTTACCCTACATCTGTCTGGCCAAATAGTGTATCTGATCACAGTCTGCCAGAGTCCAGTCATGCCATGTTTGTAATTTATTTTACTATGACCATCTACAGTATAGGGAAGAGCCGGGACAAATGAAACTGAGCCTATACAGGTTGGATCTGTAAAACTCTGTCAGTACATGCAGCACGCAACCATGATCATATATGCCAATTATCATGTGGATACATAATACTTTCGCTGAGTTTTCCCCAAAAGCTTTTTTCGGTCATGGAAAGTAAATTCACACAATTGTTAATTATATTTGAATGCATGTTGTGTTTATTGTTTCATGTGTCATTGTAATAATAATTGTACAGATTATTCTGTTATTTAACACATCCTGAAGTTTGCCATGTCAGAGTTTATCAGTATAGAAGCAATTGATGTTGAACTGTCCAGAGTCACTGTCGGGCCGAATTAAACAGTTGTTTCATTCGTCCCTCTATAGACTAACAAAGAGCATTTCTTAAGCTCCGCAGCTAATGCTGCGTGTGTTACGGCATTCATTAAAACATGTGTCATGTCATAGTGAATGAACAGAACTAGTTAGAGTGAGAACGACAGAGAGAGGTCTGATTGTCCCTGAT
This sequence comes from Amblyopsis hoosieri, assembly GCA_027564755.1. Taxonomy (NCBI): domain Eukaryota; kingdom Metazoa; phylum Chordata; class Actinopteri; order Percopsiformes; family Amblyopsidae; genus Amblyopsis; species Amblyopsis hoosieri. Next base: position 18,709 of record JAODUE010007170.1, read on the forward strand.
GTATCCTAGCTTAAATGCCCATATCGGCTATGAGGGCATTTCATGACGTCTATCATAGGAATGCTTCAAATGTGCAGCAAAAACATTTGATAGGCTTTTAATAATAATCATATTTAACTGTAAATAGCCCAATATAATTTGAAGCAAGAATTTGTGGTAATGGGTTGATCTATACTCACTAGTCTGAAATAAAAATCCAAATAATAATCATTAATTGTTAGGCACTATGTTCTAGAAATTATTTTTAATAATATTATAAGATAAAGGACATAATATTTTTGCAGTTACATATTAATAGATATATTTGTCAGACATTTTCAATAAAAGCAGGAATAGTATAAACAATTGAATCAAATTTATACTGTATGGTTTTATCCGACCCTCCGCTGTGTTTCATTCGTCCCTACTGACGGGGAGCTTACCGTACGTCCATAGCTAGTTTAGCCTAGCAAAATGCTATTTAGCCTAACTTAAACAAAGGTGAACAAACAGTCAGGAACCCGACTGAAATCTGACACTTTTTATTTTTAACTATATTAAATGTATAGTTTTACTGTATGGTTAAATCGAAAGCAGAGGGGTTGTGAATCCAGATTTGTTTGATTACCGGTAGCTAGTCAACACGTTAGTATCTGCATGACACTGCTCTGTAAATTTCACCTCCGATTCGTCTTCTGCAAGCGGAGCTAGTAGTGGCAAAGTTATGCCGTTTTGAGATTGTCCCTAAACTGACATGCCAGAGGAATTGTTGTCACAAGTCCATCTGGGGAGCCGTACATTGAAACTGTTTGTGAATGGCTGTACTTTCAAAAAAATACTAGGTAGTTGATTGGATGAACCATCTGGTCGTTTTCGCTGTCGGCACCATGGTCGGCACACCTAAAAGACGCCCGTATAGCTATAAACACAACGCTGATTGGAAAGTTCAGTTGCTACTAGGACACATTCAAAATGATTCCAAGGCTTTCCACACTGATTCTCACGGCATAATTAAACTGAAGCTATCTTCTATCTATACTGAAACAATCTAGCCTCGTGAGATCAGGATGGTCGTGCACATACTACAGGGCTCCTTGGCTCACACACTTCTCTACTCCCCTCAATGTTTGAGGAGTGTACCTTTACCTCATCAACAAGTAAAGAGGGAGATAGAACAGTGAAGAAAGGCAGCTAGTTGGAAGGAAATAAATCAGACGAGATAACCTTGGCCCAGCTGGCCCAGCTGGCCCAGTGACATATACTCTAGCCTGATAATCAGACTGATTGACCATTTATTTCCTTATACTGCATTATTCAGTCTGACATTATCCTCCTAGTTAGCCGTTTTCTCTGGGGAAACTTAAATTAATGGTATCAGTAACAGACTCAGAACATTGGACTTGACTTTGGCCTCTTGTAACTGACCATGATCATTTTTACAAAAGAGAAGTTTTCTTCGACTCACATTTAAGAGAATGATTAAGTTGATCTAATATCATTTAAAGGGTGATTGAAGAGTGAGAGGAAAAGCAACCTTGTTCTATCACTTCAGTTCACTTGAAGGATACATCCAGTGTGTAAAAGATGTACCATCCAAAACATGCCTTTCCCTACCTTATTAAAGATTATCTTTTGTCACATCGGACAGAATAAGACTTGTAATTCCTAATATTCAGCCAAATCCATGACTTCACTAAATTGTAATACTAACCTCATCTGTCTCTTCTCTTTTATTTATTCATGAAAATAATGTAGTTAAAACAAAAACAATTACCTAGTTTACTAACAGTTTTCCAAATATGTACCCACAATGTTCTACTTAATGTTAACAAACATAATTATACCACCTTTTAGCATTTCCATTCTGCATTTCATCTTGTTATGATGCTAATTCACACTATAGCATACCAATGGCAGCCAACCTGAATTGATCGATTCATCGTAGAGACCTAGCTTGGTGTTTTCCCACAATGGTGCCAGCACATGGACTCTTTTGCGTAAAACAGAAAACACAGCACTTGTTACTCGTCTGTGTTTATTTATTACCTGCAGTTTGGCAGTCTAAAGTGTTGTGTTTCTCTCGCAGTATGTCAGATATATGGCTTAATATTTGACCTCACAAAATGGAACTGCTGTGCCTTTTAAAAGTCCCTTTACCTCAGTGTTCCTTTCAATTCAGTTAACATTTTGTTTAGAACAATTAACAATTATGTTTTCATATTGCATCAAATAACAATTTTATCATCAGGAATCGGGAAGGGAGGTATATTAATCAAATCCTGAATCACAGACAGCTGGATAAGCAGATGAATCATGCTAACTGTATTTCTCAGGCAGACAGGTCAGCTAATAATATTTTGCACAGCGGGATGTGTTTTATATTCAAGGGGGTGTAAGATGGGTGGACTTGTCTGTGTACTGAATGTTAAAGCCAACACCTGGTAAAAGGACACACTGGAAAGCCTCTACTACAGTATATATGCCACTCTCACTCATTTTGCTTGGTCTTCCTTGGTTTGTGCCAGTATATAATGTGATTTTACTTTATGCAGGGACATCTGTAGATCCTTCTTTCATGTGAGGATAACGTTTTCTGGCAGGAATGCTTATAGGGAATGCTTGGTTCGCTAAATGGCTGCCCTGGATACAGATCACATAAGGAGTCACATCTCCTTGGTCTGCACCTCAGCACCTGTAACTGACTCTGCCATTCATTTACCATGGCTGCTAAATCCACTGCTGTGTGAATGTAGTTGCATGTATCCATCCTAGACCTTTGACTGCTAAATTGCACTTGTGTAATATCTTATGTTACATGTCGTCATTTGGACTAGCTCTTATGCGGTATATTTCTCTACGCCTTCTGATTTCGACCTTCTGTGCTAGCGTAGCTACTAGCTACCAGATGTCTTGAGGGGATTCATATTGTTCTTCAAACATACCAAGCCTGGGCTGCCTCCTGAGACTTAAAAATAAGGTCAGCGCTTCATGGGCATTAGTCTCGTAATTACTGAGGCACTGCAACTTTGGTGAAACTTATTGTATGTCTATGCAGCTTTCTAAGATTCTTGTTGGCAGAGTGCCTGCTGGCAAGAGAAACCATACTACTTACTTTACACCCTAGCCAGCAACACACTGCAGTGTGCATTTTTTCTTATTTTTTCTTGATGTGTGCATTTTGAAAAACTGTAAAAGTGAATGAGTCATCTATGCTTTATACTGTAGAATGTAGGGGGGGGAAATTAGACAGAATTGTCTCATTGTGTAAAAGCTTTTTTTTAGCAACATGAAATTGCAGCCAGTGATCAACAGATGTGGCTTTTGGTTAAACATGTGTAAACATAGAGTCAAATACCACTTTTAGTGAGACAAAAGAAAAGGAACAGAAGTGTAAAAAACAAAAATGCACAGTTCTGTTCTACAGTAATCTATTGCTCTCAGCTCAAAATGTTTTCGCTGAGATTACAGTAGTCTAGAAACCCTGTTCGCATTAGCGTTTTCACAGCCACCCTGCTGGCAGACCAATCAGGGTGGGTTAGTGAAATGATGTTGAAGTCAACAGTGTTTATAAATGGTGATAGAGCTAGATGAGGCGACCAAAACAGTTGTAGCAACGATGATTGGTTAAACCCTTTAATGGGCAAGGAACCATATTTGGTCACTTCCCTGAACATTCAAATTGGCGTTGCCACCCTTCTCTGTGAGGTAGTATAAACACATGGATTTCTCCCAACCATTCACAGAAAATTCACAGAAAATCTATTTCAGAGTAGTTTTGTAACGAAAATATTAGCATTTTAGAAATGCATCAAATGACTGCATATTGTGTGGGAACGTTAATTGTGTTAATGGTATGGTCATGAACTGACGGATGTTGGGACAATTGTGTTTAGAGTTTTGAAAATGTGACTACAGATTGGACAAATATATGTTAGCGGGAGATAAAAAACTGTAATCATACAATGTATCATTACAGTGAAACTGATTCCAACAAAGCATAACTGAAATAGTAGTAGTATTACAAATAATAATGAGTGCACTTTATAGCCAGACCATTATAGTATCTGTGTTGTGCAGTTTTCTGCAACAGTGTCATAATTCATATAGACCAGCAAACTCTGCTGTTGATGAATTGCCGTAGCCTTCTGTTGCTACTATTCCTCTTGACTGCTGCTGTTGATCTCAAGTACAGTACACAGCAAACCTACATTCCTCCAAGTAAGTGCAAATGTCACAGATGTGCATATATATGCATATATTTACAGAGGATTGTATAGAAATTCTCACTCACATGATGAAAAACCCCAAACCCACAAAATGGGGAACTTGGCATTTTGCTGACCAATGGTGCATTTTTCTTTCTTGCTTTACAAACAAATTATATATATACTGTATAACCTCATCTGTGGTGAAATGGACAAGTGAAATATTTGTTGTTAAACTATTCAATTTCCTATCTAATATTTTCTCTATACAATTAAAATGTGTTATCATACAAAATGTGATATTCCAAAAAAGTAAGTAAGCTTTTATAATAATTCAGATTTTGAACAAGAAATAATATTGCTTGATTACGGTTACATTTTGGACATTTTGAAAAATCTTTTTCAATGAGGAAAACAAAACAGACCAATTTATTTATCATTATCATAATCTTTATTTTCAATGTGTAAACCCTGGATTTTTCAAATGCCAATAGTCGCTGTTGCTTAACTGCTATTAGAAATATGGGTGAACATGCTTCAAATCAACTTCAGAGCAGTTTTTGTCAAGCTGCCAGGGACATCATGGGACCACTTATGCATCAGTGCTCCTTCAACATGTGTTTCATCCATTCTGTCTGGAGCAGAATCCTCGTAAGGCACCATTCAAGGACTGGCATGGGGCACCATATATATCACATCTGTGTTGGGACAATGGGCAGCACTGTCAGTGTCATATTTGAATTCACTGTGACGTGAATTCAGGAGTGAAAAGTTATCAAGGGAATACATTTTGTTCTGAAGAGGACTGTGGCATTCAGATAGGCAAGTAGACAGTGACGCAGTTAAATTTTGCCTCGTGCTATTTCATCACAAAGTAAATAAATGTAATAGAAAATTGGATTGGATTTTTGGCCAGTGTGATATATTGCCTGGTACTTACCCTTACCCTCCCCCTTGACCCAACCCAATTATATAGTTGTATGGACCGAGCATGTACTGTATAGTAGTAATGATTCAGCTACATACCAGGCCTATGAACATATTAGAGGAGAATGGTGGAAAATTATGTTTTGTGCACATACTGTATATTTGAAAGATTTTAAAGATGTCAGAGTTGTGCACACTGGTTTCAGAACAGCAGGTGATTGGTGACACCTGTCTTACAGTAACACAAATTTTGTAATTAGCTTCCAAGCTTATATTTAAGGTTTATCAGAAATTGTAGTTGTTACTGTAAACATTTTAGCAGTTAGGAATCACATCCAGTGCTATTCAGTAGCCACAGCACCCCCATACGCTATTGTGGGCAATGTTTTTAGATTGATAGCTCCATAAGCTAGTCAAATGAAAACTACTGTGATTAATTGTTTGGTCATCCACATGACATGGTTTTATCCTTACAGCGCTGTCTTCAGTTCAGGCTCTGCATATTGCATAAGAGTGCAATGGAAAGATCTGTAACTGAATTTCAAAACCGCTAAAGGAGTAAGCTACCTTCTGTATCTATTTTATCGATTTGCTTTTGTTAATGATGTAAAGCACTTTGAAAGTATGAAAGGTTTTCTGCAAATACACCTGCCTTCAAAAGGAAGGTTTGTTGCACTGCTATGAGTATCTATTCACATCACACATTGTTGCCGGGATACACAGCTTAGATAAATAATCAGCGTGAAGAAGATCACCAGTCAACAATAGTACAATGCTTGTGACTTGCATACTTGTTTTTCCATATTTGTAATGTTGTTTTGTGAAGGCCTATATGAGGGCTGTGAACCTGCAAGATGTGTCGTGTGTGCATTGTATGTGAGTATTAGCGTGTACGTTTGTATGTGGGTCCATATCTTGGCATTCATGTGTGAGACTCAGCAGTTAGTGCTGATTTAGAGCCTTCATTGAGCTGAACTCTCTGGTTGTGGCAGCAACCTGAGACAGTGATGCACACTGAAGGCTGTATAGCAGTAGTGTTGCAATGTGACACTTGGTGCTTTGAGGAAAATGGGAGGATCAGTTGTGCAGGTGCAGAGAAAGCTAAAGGGGTGGAGTTTAACAGTTGAAAGAAACAAGGGTGTGTCTCTTAAATGCTTAGTGTATGTATACTGTATACTGTGTGTACATGCATCAGCCGCTGTAGGGTGAAGATAGACGACCATTTTTCCTTTACAGTTAAAAAGTGGAAATCCTTCCAGTCTGGTCCGGTCAGAAGTGAAACATCTATATTAACATCTAACGCTATATAAATAAAGCTGGATTTGATTTGATTTGATTTGATTTGAATTGATTTGAATTTAAGCTTGATCTTGAACTTCATGTTGTATGATATCAATTGTATGATAAAACATACAATTATAAACAAACATTACAATTATGTACAAAAATAAAAAAAATACCTGAGCTATATTGTTTAAAATTGCAACTGTGTGTTTTATACATTTTGCAGTGCATTGATTTAAAATGTTGACATTTAGAGTAAGTTAACTCACCAAACAGCTAATTTCTAAATAGGCTATGTGCAGGGAATCAAATGAAGTAATCAAATTCCCCCTTCTCTGCTTTATTCTAACTCTGCAAATGCAAATCCCATAAGGCCCCTCGGTGGCATTAACAGCTACTGATGTCACTGCAGTGTGAATATGAGAAAATACAGTTGGTTTTTTCAGCTCCCATTTGCCCTCCTTCCTCTCAGATGCCCTTTCCTCTCACTCCTCTCTTTTCTTATCTCTCTATTTGCTCAATTCTTTTCTTCGCCCTGAAAAGTCCTGACTAATGGCTTTGCTATTTCATTGTTGCCATTTTCTCTTGGCTTTCCCTTCAATAGAGCAGCAAGTCAGGCCAAATGTTGTGTTTATAATGCATTCTGTCTTTTTTTGTTATGTTCCAGGACAGATTGAAATTGCACCACCAACCCGGGAACAGTTAAGATACGGTAAGTGGCATTTATTCAGCATTGCTGATGACATTTTGTTTGGGGTGCTTTGTATTTTTTGGCTGTGTTTTGCTATTTATCAGACTGCAAATATGAGTATCTGTAAGAACTATACCTAACTTGTCCTGACCCCAGAGTTCTCTAGCCTCCTTATATCAACATACAGTATGTGGTATATTTCAGATATACTGTACTTCAAACTCAATCCAAATTGACCGATACAAAGCCCCGCCCCTTTCACTTTTCCAACCTTGTTACTATAAATAGGTTGGACAAAACAGCATAGAAAACTATTACAGGAAAACAGACAGTTGACTGTTATTGGAGGATATGCAAAAAGGGACGGGGCTTGGGATTGGTCTAATTCTGCAAACCTGAGTAACTTGAGAATACATTACATACTGGTAGAGAGTGAAGAAAAATCTTCTTTCCTGCTTCGAGTAAATAAGCATTTTATTGTTTAGCGTTTTAGGCTATTAGCAATTATTTTGAAAGTGGAATTATAATATTGATTATGTGTTGTTCCTGATAACGTGATTCTGTAATTATGTTTGCTTACAATTTCTTCAGCTCTATAGATTCAGCTATATGTTTTACTTTGGCGTGTGTGTGTGCGTGCAGACGCACGTGTGTCTTGAAGAATCTGTGAGTTTATTGATGAGCACATTTTCAGATATGGACTTTCTAGGTTCACTGAGGTTGTCTGGCCTTTATGCCACAACTCATTTATCTTATACAAATTGTTCATGACAGAACGGGTTTACGTTAGTGGCACAATGAGTTTATAATGATTTACAAGTTATGATCGGATATTTATGTTTTTGTTTTCTCTCCAGGTATCAGTTTTACTTCTGTTTCAACAAAACACTTCTTTAAGAAGATAGTTAAGATATTATACAGTAGACCTGCATTAAGACAATTCTTATATGATGTTATTGATGCAGCAAACAGGCTATTTTCATATGGTTTGACTCAACATAAAAGAAAAGGCATTTGTATTTGTCCATGGATATGAAGCCCATCAAGGCTTTGATGGATGAGCTGAGGGAAATGACCTTAAAAAGGTGAAGCTCTGTTTACAGCTGTTTTCCCTCTGCCACCACTGGCCTTGAATAGTCATTGTGAATGGTCCCAGCTTGACCACAGCGCACGTTCTTCTGTCTTTCTGTAGAGAACATTTCACCACACAGGTCTCACATGCTAACACACACACGCACACGTAAACACATCCTCACATACAGTATTTGTTCCTTCCCTTATGTAGTGATATGTGAATGCATGCACACAAAAACACATAATGGCACTTTACTTTTAAGTGCCTCTGGTGAACTGCAATGACCTCAATTTCCTTTATCCTACCCGGTTCACCTCTCTTCTCTCGCTCCCTTCATTCCTCTCCTGGGTGAGAGAATGCAACAATGTAGTAGGTGGGGAAAGGCATTAATCCTTCATATGAACCTAAAACATTCATATGAAGCTACAGTACTTCAGCTGTATATCACCTTATCTTACACAATGTTCTTTAACATGGTTAACCCATATTTAACTTTAATACCTTTATTTGATAGTTTGCTTGACCATATCATAATGAGCATGCATGGTTTATGATTTGATCGTGATTAAAGGGTTTGTGTCTCAAAAGCAGCAGGGCTGCTGTGTTGCCCTTTTGAGGTGTTAATTAGGTTTTAGATTGATTTATATTCTGCATAAACAATATATTTTTTCTAAATATGCTAAATACTAATGTTTTGTGTTTGTGTTTATACAGTGTTACTGCACAATGCAATTCCGTTTGTTGGATTTGGATTCCTGGACAATGCAATCATGATTGTTGCTGTAAGTCTTTGTGAATTATGCAGAGCCATGACATCTATTATATTGCAATGTTATATATCAGCCATTGTGAGCAGATCATGCTTTCAGTCAGATTTTGTTATAATATGAATATATGCACAGCTATATTCTGCATTATAATATAATGTAATACATTGCTATTATCTTCATTATCTGGTATCGTCGCATGCATCGTGCCATAATAATAAACATGCTCATTTATGTCTCAAATAACATTGAGATTTACTAAGTCCATCATTTCCATAGTGAGAGCTGTAATATATTTAGTTATGTTCCACAAGGCAGGTGTATCCATTTATACAAGACATCTTCATGAATATGTTCCCGCGCAAAATTATAAAACAACCTATGTACATTATACTTACCAAAGAATCACCACAGAGAAAACAGTGATCAATTAATTAAGAATAGCTCAGTAGACATTTGAATACCAATTAGAGGAGAAATATTGACCATTAATTTGATTGCAGTTACATGTATTTACGATAAATGTGCTATAAAGGCTAAATGATTTTGAATGAATCTTCTACTGAGGAATTGAGACAAATCTGTATTTGTATACAGTACTATACCATACCTATTTCTAAAAATAGAAAATTAAAACTATAGCATAATTCACAAATATTTATGTTATATTAAAATACACGCAATGTTATGTGCAAGTATTTTAAAAAGCGTACTTCCTTCAAATAAACATTAAAAAAAGACTAGTTTATAGGAAGCCAGTAACAGTAGGTATCCCCTGATCAACTTGGTAATATGCTAGCCTAGTGCTAGCCAGTATGTGTCAAACCCTTTTGTTATTTCTTTTATTTCAGTCTGGACTTATGAGTCTACAACATCTTATTTCACTAGTTCATCAGTTTTCCCTCTGAGGATGTGCCACTGCCAATTAGTGAATATCATCTTGGTGATGCTTCATTTATGACAGCAGTTCGAGCTCATTGGTCTATACTTAATGCTAGACTTCCTCATTCTTGTTTGTCTGAGGATTTGTTGGATACACTGCATATATCACATGATCACTTTGTGATGGGTCCGTAAACATGACTTTGAGTCATGACTTACCTTTTTACATGCCTGACTGAGTAGCTACTGTTAGCATGAATGTCAGTCTTAATTTCAAGTTTACCTTTCAAACATGTCTACTTTCTAATTTAGCTTACATACACTGCTTGCAAGCAGAGAAATGATAGCTGTATGCTACAAGAAGCTCCTCAGATCCAACAACCGTGTTCTATGTTGTTTCCATAAAGAGAAACAAGAAGCTGTCATACTGTGATGGTAACCCATATATTCTCAAATAGGGTTCATGCTACATGGACAGGAAGGATATTATATTGGACCATGTCATAGTGCCATTTGTTTAAATTAACTTTGTGTGTGTCTCTTCTGTTTTCTAATTGATGTATCCCAGGGCACACAGATTGAGTTGTCAATTGGAGTGATCCTCGGAATTTCAACAATGGCAGGTAAAATAAATAATATGTATACTTTGTCTTTTAAAAGCTGTCTAAATCTGTTTTTAATTGTTTCTTGCTCAACCACACATACAAGTCCCCTCTGCCCAACGCTCTGCCGTGATTAGCGTAGCTTTCACTCACAAAACCACAGCTACCAATAGCCTGCTCATGTGGCATAACTTCTAATTAGTATAATACAGACAACTGGCATCTTGGCAACTTGGCAATTACTTAGAAAGCAGATTTGAAATACCATGGTTTGTTTCTAACTCTAATTAAAGGCAGGATCATTCTCGAGAACACTTGCTAACTTTGAGCTCAAAACAAATCCCTCAGAAGCTCTGCGAAGCCAACACTGCAAAAACGAACATCTAACTTAGTGAAATAATCTTGTTTTTAGATTTTAAAATCTACTTGGACTTGTTTCTAATATAAATGGCTTATCTAGTGACTTAAATTAC
>JAODUE010007180.1:1935-24930 GCA_027564755.1 Amblyopsis hoosieri
CAGTAGGAGTCAACAGCTGTTAACTCAACAACAGAGCTACTGGTTTAGTAGACTAATCAAAATGATCCAGAGGTCTAGAATCAGAAGGAGTCAACAGCTGATAATTCAACAACAGAGCTACTGGTTTAGTAGACTAATTAAAATGGCCCAGAGGTTTACAATCAGTAGGAGTCAACAGCTGTTAACTCAACAACAGAGCTACTGGTTTAGTAGACTAATCAAAATGATCCAGAGGTCTACAATCAGAAGGAGTCAACAGCTGTTAACTCAACAACAGAGCGTGTCCGGACAATGTTCACCAGGTGCATTGTGGGTCTGATACGCCAGGTTAGGTTTTGCCCTACCATCGATGGAGGCTCGTTTGGGCAGGATGGTGACGGCCCCCTCCGCCACCTCCTCCTGGTCCAGGATGGGGGAGCTCTTGGCCCCCCAGCTGTCCGACCCCACGAACACGAAGTGACCCGTCAGGTTGGCTCTCTTGGCCGCGCCCAGCACCCGCCTGCATGGGGTCAGAGTGGGGTCAGTGTGGGGTCAGAGTGGGGTCAGAGTGGGGTCAGCGTGGGGTCAAGACGGGGTCAGGGCGGGGTCAGCGTTGGGTCAGAGTGGGGTCAGAGTGGGGTGAAGGTGGGGTCAGGACAGGGTCAGGACGGGGTCAGCATGGGGTCAAGGTGGGGTCAGTCGGCACGTGTGCGGCAGCATCACAGCGAGGAGTCGCTGGTTTCGACTAGGGTTAGACAATATTGACAAAATTAGATATCTATGCAATATCTATACGGTTAGGCAGCAAGTGATCCAGATACCGTATATTACTGGATGGCGCCACACGACCATCAATGTTTGAATAAATGGGTGTGTGTGTGTGAGGACGGGGGGCAGGATGGTCTAGTGGGCTGGGAGGGTGTTGGCCTCCAGTGTTTACATACTGTTTGTGTTGTGTGTGACCCTTGTGGGTTATTCATCTCTCTTTGCTGGCTAGCTGTTTTGTTGCTCATTTTTGTTCATATTAAACGTTTTCTATTTAACTGTATTCCCTCGCTGTTGCCTCGATCCATAGCACATTACATTTTATCAAACGCTTTTATCCAGAGAGGCTTAAATTGCATTTAAATGTATTGTGTTTTATTTTGTGTGTGTGTGTCTGGGATTCCTCTTATGGAAACCATCATTTCAAAAACATTTGGTTTTGGTTGAAGGAGTGCATGCCCTGAGAGGTTGGCTTACATTCCTCTCCACTCTGCTGTGCACACCCTCATGTATTATTAATCCTCACGCCTCTTTTTGGAGCTACTACAGTTCCGTGAACATTCGTCACACGTACCAACTCCCTGGTTACCTTATAAATGAATATGGTGGGAGGTGAGATGACTAGTGACATGCATAACAACCTTAGCTCACTGCTACACTTATGCATGCATTAAGGATATGCTCATCTTTTTCATGTTAACTTATTTATTTAGTTAGTTATTTACAACACAATGGTTCTTTTGAGTTTACTACTAATTCATGTACTGTAGGTCCTCAGAACCATCATTTAATGATTTCCAACCATCAAGCTCTACAGTTACCCTGGTGTATATGTTTTTTAATACACTGTATAGCTGTCTTATTTGCTGGTAGACTGGTGCCTTCTCTGTGAGGTTGACCGTCAGCATCGACTCACACTATATCGTCCTCGTTGGCAAAGATGATGACCCCGCGAGCGTTGGAGGTCTCCATGAGCCGCTTGATGATCTTATCGAATTCGCCTGGTCGGGGCTCTCTGGGGATCTTAATGGACTGGGCGATACACAGCCCCCCTAACAATAGACACACACATATACAGTGCATTGTGGGTAAGGTCTGCACCAAGTGCACTGTGGGTCTGGCGCACACACACACACACACACACACACACACACACACACACACACACACACACACACACACACACACCTGCCTCTCTGGAGATCTGTAGGAAGGCGTCTACACCGCTCTCGCCGTAGTTGCCCTCGGAGGCCAGCGTGGACACGTAGTTCCAGCCCATCGCCTTGACGATGTCCACCATGGCCTGCGCCTGGTAGGAGTCCGGGGGCACCACCCGCGAGAAGAACTCATAGCGGCTGTTGTCGCTCAGCTCGGGGGCCGTGGAGGCGTAGCTGATCTGGGGGATCTGCAGGGGACAGGAAGGGGAGGAGCCGCAGGGGTCACATGACTTGTGTGGCGGGAGAACACTGGTGGAGAGCTGCTTGTTAAATTAGTGCTCTTTCACACCTATGGTTCGTTTGTGTGGTTCCGGATCAGGGTCTGAATCGATACAAATTTGCTCACGTCCCTAGGTTATTTTCGTGTTCACACATGTTCCCGTCAAGAGGACAAAAGATGAGCTCAAGAGTGCATTGTCTCACATTAGGCTTACATTAAAATAAAACTTAATCTGTGTGGTCACTGGAGGAGGAGCTATCTGCCTGTCGGCTACGCGGGCCGCAGGCGTGAGACAGAACAAAGTATGTGCGCTTGCGGCCCTGCCAAGCCTATGGGCCGGTTTCACAGACATGGATTAAGCCAAAAAAAAACGTTTTTGAACGTATATATCTTCATATAATTTTTGTTTTAGTCTTAGACTGACCTTAATCCATGTCTGTGAAACCGGCCATATGTCATTTATAAATCTTCTTGCTCTATTGACACCTATTGCATCCTTGCAACTGTCCTGGAGGGGTGGATTCCTCCATCTGTGGTCCCTTCCGAAGGTATCTTCCTTATTTTATTTTTGTAAGTTTTTCCTTGACCAGGGGGAGGAGCAGATTATAGATTTGTCGTTTGTTTGCATGTCAAATTTGGGGTCGTGAAGCACTCATCATTGTCTAGTCCAAGATGAAATAATAGCTACTAAATCTTGCCCTCAATACCTTGAGATGACAAGTTGGGCAGACATGAATTCAACCAACATAATGGCACTATCTCTTGCGCGGACAATGTTCCCTTTAATCCCCAGGATTCTGGCAATTTTGCGGTGCTTGAACCCGTTCGGCCCTGAGGATACGCTCCACAGCACAGCGGCACACAGATGGGTCGCGCCATCGAAGTAAAAGCATTTGTTTGGTTGAGAAGATTCATTTACTGTGTGCTACTTCCTTAATGACACCGTTTAGCAGACCCCGCTAATGCCATCAGCCCGGCATTAGCACAAGATAGGTTTTGCTGTGAGGAGAGAAAGGTGCACATGAGCGTCTATGAAGGGAGAAGAAGAGAACGCCACAGTACCATTTCACAGATTATCTGGCGGGATTAAATGGTTTTAGCCAAATTACATTAGGCACAGAGTGCGAGAGAGCGAAACATAGAGAGAGAGAGATCAGTAGAAAGAGGTTAGTCTTTCTCAGCTGTAAGCCATACAATATATTTAATTCTGATGGCCATGTGCAGCTCAGATGTGCTGCTCTGCATTCAACCTGTCCTAGCAAGCTCACGCTAACAGACCTGTACGTTGTGGACCGTGTGGTCCGGGGGGCTCGAGAGCACTTACGCATGTAGCGTCATGTTGACTTGACAGGCACCCATCGCTGTGTGTGATGCTGATTGACGCAATCAACAACCTAAACCTCAAATGTGTTGTGGAAGAGTTCTCAGAAAAGAGAAAACTTCAGTTGTCTAATAAGAATATTTATAACAACGTCAAGATGCAGCTTGCTCAGCATTGACCAAGGAAGCAGATTAAAACGCAGACCCAGATACGACGCAGATAACTTCAAAGAAGACCCTTAAAGGTGTAGTCAGGGATGCTGGTGAAAGCTTGTTGATATTTGAACTCAATCAAAACAAAAACACACCTCCCTTCAAAGCCATATAGTGTGCTCCCTCAGAAGCTCCGCCCCTCGCATTGGACACTTGGAATAGTGTGGTGTGGTGCGGTCTGCACCACTTTGTTTCTGTTCCCATTTACAGAGCCAGGACTGTGTAGAAACACCAGATAATTCTTTCAGCGCACACAGAACAGACGGCTAGCAGACAATGAAGAGACATTTGCTGAATTTGACAAAAAGCGTATGCGCTCAGCTAACTCAATCGCTGACAAAGATCAGAAATAGCCTGCAATCAGTTTCCCATAATGAGTGAAAATAAAACAATGTGCTAGTTAGCTTCAGTGTCCAGGCATGTTGGCTTGTGCTAAGTGCTAAGTGCTGATAGTAAGTGCTGAGAGTTTACCCTGGGAAATCAGTTTCATAGAATGACATCACACATGCAATATACTGTACAGTACTTAACGCATCATCTCCCAAATTAATCGTAGTGTCTGTGTTCTTTCACCGGCAGAATTCAAAGAGCCGACACACACACAGAACTTCTAATGGCTCCGGTGAATTGAATGGAACACATAGTTCCAATTAAACTCTAGTCCCAGTGTTCATACATAGAACACGATGTATCGTACAAGATGTGCAAGCTCATGAAATACCAACACTGTGTCTTATCTTCAGTGCTGTAAAAGCATCTAGATAGGAAAACGTAACACATTACATTATGGTCAGTTTGCTGGCTCTCATTAACTCTCTTCATTATGTACTTTATAAACTACAATCTCATATAAACAGAAATAAATGTTTCACTGCAGGTTATGGCTGACTGAGGAAATACAATAATGAATAAGTCTAGTCCTACAACACAACCCATTTATACTTCTAATAGGTAACGTTGTGTCTATAGGCGTAACATACAGGTGGTGAAAGTGAAGTTCTGCATATTTTAAGCGATGTGTTGTTGGACCATTGACCCCAGGGGTTATACACCTCAATATGTGATCTTATACTAAGGACATGAAACTAGAACTATCTAGATATTCTAGTTTTAGTGGACTGGTATGTGTGTGTGTGTGGCTGCGTGTGTGTGTGTATATAGTGTACATTTGAATGTTATTGTCTATAGATGGCTATGATTGGCGATGAAGTTCAGAATTAACAATCAAATAACTCACTGACTGTATTTTAAAATTGTTATATATCTATTCTTGCTGCTATGCTTTTTGTTTGTGTTACAAAAGAAATAAATATATAAATACGAAGGGAAAAAAAAGAACACATTTCCTAGACTGCATTCTAGATTCACAACTCAATAATTCAACGCCCAAAAAAGGCTTTTTGCGTTCAAGAGATGTTGGGTTTACAGCGAGCTTTGTGTTGAGGAGGCATCTCGTCTAGACTAGACATCTCCAGTCCTGAGAAACGTACAGACACAAACACATCAGCCAGGTGCAGATGTTTCCCAGCCCAGATCTGGAGTTAACATCTTGCCCTCCTGTGGCCTTGTGGGTTCACAGGAAGTAATATACAACAAGCTGCAGGTCAGAGGGGCTGTGCTTCCCTGAAGGAAACCGATAACGCCTGCATCTCAATCATCTATATTCTAATAACCTATTCGAACCTCCTATCCATCCTCATACTTCTTGACCTGACTGCAGCCTTCAACACTATCTCCCACCCACTCCTCTTGGAACGTCTGTCTGGCATTGGTATTGCAGGAGTCACACTTTTCTGGTTCTCCTATCTTTTATGCTGCAAACAATTGTAAATGCAGATCAAGATGTGAGGCAGTCTCACTGGGTGTCCCTCAAGGCTCGGTCCTGGGTCCTCTGCTGTTATGTCATATACCTCCTATCCTTGGCCACGATCATGAGACACCACAATGTCTACTTCCACTGCTATGCTGACGACACCCACCTCAACATCCCTCCCAATCAACTTCATTGGCTTTGGGGGACCTCCATTAACATTAATGTTAACATTTGAATATGATGACATATGAGCGTACTAAGTGTACTGTTGAAAACCAGCACGATTTTCAACGGTGTGTGGTTGTGTACATGTAATGTGCGTGTGCGCACATGTACACGTGTGTAAACATGTACTGTGTGTTTGTACGTGTGCGTGTGTACTGTGTGTGTGCGTTTGTACATGTGTGCAAACGTGTACTATGCATGTGTGTGTGTGTGTGTGTGTGTGTGTGTGTGTGTGTGCGTGCACACAGCAGCCTCTCACCGCAAACAGCCGCAGCACGTTGGCCACCATGATGGACACTGAGCTGCCGGACGCCCCGATCACCCCGACCACGCGCTCCGGCTTGGGGTTGACGGGCGGTTCCCCGTTGGAGCAGCGCACGTCCGAGTTGTCCTTCTGGATGAGCGCCTGCACGAAGGTGAGCGACTGCTCCAAGGCGTAGGTGTCCCGCGAGCATGTGTCCAGGATGCGGGCGCCCAGGGTGATGTTGGGCAGCAGCTCGGGGTCCTCGTTGATCTGGTCCAGCGCGTACAGCATGGCCTCCATGCGGTGCACGCCCTTCTCCTTCTTGATCTCGCCGCAGGGCACGCCCGCCGGCCCGCGGGAGTGCACGGGGAACAGGCCGCCCAGCGTGATGTCGCCCTCGATCCTGATGGAGTGTGGCTGGGTGGTTGGCTGCTGCTGGGCGCGGGTCCCCGTGGCCACGGCCAGGGTCACCAGCAGGGCCAGACACGACCCTGGGGAGTGGGCCAGGGCCTCGGGGCTGTGGCGGTGACGTTCCTGTTGTTGGTGTTCCTGTTGCTGCTGCTGCTGTTGGTGTTGTTGTCGTACATGCGTCGTCATTACGACGGTCATCGCCGGGCGTCCCCTATTCCCTGTGACTCCTGGAGTGTCGGTCGGAGAGGAAGCCAGCGAGAGAGAGAGAGAGAGAGAGAGAGAGAGAGAGAGAGAGAGAGAGAGAGAGAGGGTGTTACATTAATAAAGCGATAGTGACTACGTTCAGGGAAGACATGAGACACTTTAAAGGGACCCTGAAGGCCAGAGGCTGTTTGAGATCAGTGGGCCCCGCTTGATTTACATCTCACATCTCTGCCTCTGTAATGTCAGCGCTCGTACGCGCACCAACCTTCGTCATGACTTCAGACGTTCCTTCAGACTCAACTGCCATCAGAGAGGTTGTTGGTTTGATGCCCAGACTCCCTGTGAGCTTCCAAAGCCTGTATATCCTACCTGCTCTGCATCCGTTGGATAAACATGTCTGCCTAATCACCTGTTGTAAGGTGTCCATGTAACTAACATAAGGCAGTCTATAACTTGTAGAACTTCGAAACACAATATACTGTAAAACTGCAAACATCGGGAAAAGATAATTAATTACAAAATAATGTATTAATTATTATGCAACTAGATCAGGAAATCCATTCCAGGCTATTTTTAGTGGGATTTGCGCTCCCAATCAACCCCAAAAGTATTTTATTAAAATGTATTAAGTCATAAGGCAGTTATTAAGTCATAGGTAAAAATGTTTTAATTTATATGCATGGTAACATAATGTTATAGCATTAAGCATATAGTTTTTATATTCGTTTGTAAAAGATGTCATATCCATCAAACATTATTTGTATGGTCAGCACACAGATAAACTGTTTGCAGTTTGCGGTTTATGAAACATCACCCAAAGATAAGCATAATTAGCTTATGCAGGCCTATATATATACACACACATGGACACAATTGTTGGTACCCCTTTGTCAAAGAAAGAAAAACCCATAATTGTCACTGAAATAACCTGAAACTGACAAAAGTAATCAATAGAAATGTACTGAACATGAACTAATGAAAATCATATATAGCTTTGATGTGGTTCAACAGAATCATAAAAAAAAAAGATTGCCAATAATTTGACCATATAGACATGTTAAACTAAGGTGTGTCCTGTAATTAGTATTACAGGTGTCTTTGAACTTGTAATCATTCAGTCTGCCAATTTAAAGGGTGAAAGTAGTCACTTTGCTGTTTGGTGTCATAGTGTGTACCACACTGAATATGGACCACAGAAAGCAAAGGAGAGAGTTGTCTCAGGAGGTTAGGAAGAAAATTATAGACAAGCATGTTAAAGGTAGGGATGGCACCGATATGATACTGAGATCGGAAATCAGTCCGATACTGAATTAAATAGCTTGATCGGTGTCGGTGACAATTGGACAGTTGTAACCGATCCAAGGGGCAAATCCAATTAACTAATTTACAAACGTAGGTCTACTGTCTACGGTCTAAAAATGAAGCATACAAAGAAAATAACACGGTGCCTATAAGAAACATGGCTTGGGAATGTTCTGGGGCTGCTTTGCGGCATCTGGCACAGGGTGCCTTGAATCTGTGCAGGGCACAATGAAATCTCAAGACGGTCAAGGCATTCGGGAGCGAAATGTGCTGCCCAGTGTCAGGAAGCTCGGTCTCAGTCGCAGGTCATGGGTCCTCCAACAGGATAATGACCCCAAACACATAGCTATAAACACCCAAGAACATTGGACTATTCTGAAGTGGTCTTCTATGAGCCCTGATCTAAAACCTATGGAACATTTGTGGAAGGGGCTGAAACATGCAGTCTGGAGAAGGCACCCTTCAAACCTGAGACAGCTGCAGTTTGCTCATGAGGAGTGGGCCAATATACCGGACAGGTGCAGACATTTCATTGAGACTTACAGAAATCACTTGATAGCGGTAATTGCCTCAAAAGGTTGTGCAGGGTACCATCATTTATTGTCCAGGCCAGTTTGATTAGTTTTTTTTTTTATTAATATTGTTTATATTCTGTTGAACCACAATTCAAAAGCAATGTCTGATTTGCATTAGTTAATAGTCAGTAACTTTTTATGTTCGCCCCAGCCTAGGGTAACCAGAACTACTTTCATCAGTTTTAAGTTATTTCAGTGACAATTAATGGGTTTATTTTTTGCACAAAATGGTACCAACAATTTTTCCACGTATATACAGACGCAGATAAAATTGTACAGTAAACACTGCACATTCTTTAAAATGTACTAGTATAAATATACTGGAAAACAATATATAAGATTTAATATAAAAATTATATAAATACAAATCTTAAAATACATATGGGTATGTGAGTATGGGTAAGTGAAAAATAAAAATATAAGTAGTAAGAAATCTAAGAAACTGCAGCAGTGATATCAAGACCACTTCAAGACTATTGCAGCATGTTGTCAGATTTATACTCTTTATTCATTTTTATTTTTTACTTACATATGTATTTTTAGATATACATCTATATATTTGGTTCTATTGATGTTTGTTTGATATTTATACCAGTACATTTTAAACAATGTTCAGTGGTCGTTGAATGTATTTTTTCCGCGGCTGTACCGTATATGGAACGAGTGATGGTGGATGTGATCACTCACCTGCCCATTCTTCACTGACCTGTCTTGTTCCCATCCATCACACGAACACGCTCCCAAGGCCTTCGCCCGTCATAGTCCGGTATAATGATGTCTAGAGGCAGCAACAATAAATCCTCTATCATGTCAAACAGTCTGCAATTCTCAAAACAACTGACAGACGTCAATGGCGTTAAAAGTGCGAGTTGAGTTCTGATGTCCTAACACAATGGAAGTGCCGAATTTAGTAGCATGGCATCATGAGCACGGGGTAGAAGGGGGGGGAGGCAAAACATCACGGCAGAGAGATTCTACAAATCACGTCAAATCCCTTAAAAGCGCTCTCGTTCTCTCCCTCTCTGTCGTGCGTCTGTGCGACCTTACCCCCTCACTGCTCCGCTCTCTCTATTCACTGAACACCCCCTCCCACCTCCATCTCTCTCTCTGCACTAATGGAAGAAGATTGGGATTATCAAGTGAAGAAAGCGTTAGGTGGACTCTAACCGATATTTATGTTCACAGGGAAAGTTGAACTGAATAGAATACAGAACCATCCCCCTTACATGAGGCAACTGTCACTTAGTGGGACTGAAATCACTACCGTACTCATCTAATCTCTCAGACACAACACACACACCGACGACCTGTTCGTGTCAATGTGTGTTTCATACATTATGTCGCCAGTAAAATTATTTCAGTCAACCAAATATTCTACTTTTGTGTGCGAGCTCTGCTCCAGCTATATAGCACGGCGTTTAATATTTATTATAATATCTAAGCATTAAGCATATGCCTACCCACACACACGCTGGCTTCAACAGACTCATCCCACCACTTGATTTCGACCAATTATGAGTGATTCAGTTCGGATGACGTGTTGCTTTTGAATCATGAAATAATCATAATTTATTATTTGAAGGACAAACTAGATATAGGTTAATGGAAATGGTTAACGCAAAATGACTAGCGTGTTTTTGGGTTTACGATTACAATATATTTGGGCGCAATAGCATAATACCGCCACCTAGTGTAAAAATGTAGCAGCACAATTGCTGTTGAAGGCTGAAGGGAAAATTCTATTGATGCACATAAGCAACTAACTTAAGAAACACACCACAAACAAAATGATTTCGAGTTGTTTTTACTTTGAAGAAAATATTTTCAAAATAACACAATTTTTTTTTATAAAAAGCCAAAAAACAAAGGATTATAAGCACCAGCCTGTGAAGTCACAGTGCAAGCACACAACATATAGAGCAAGGGTCTTAAGTATCAGCCTGACAGGATCCCACATCTGGACAACATGACAATTTTGTATTCTGCTGGGGTGTTTTTGTTATGTACACGTTTCTACATTAGTTGTCAGGGAGTTGTCAATAGACAACTGTAGCCAAGTGTATCGGCACAGTATCAGGGCAGGAAACTAAATTTGGAAAAGCCAGGGGGCTGTACATGGTTATTCATGGAGAAAAATAAAGAAACTCAAATGTGAATTATATATAGCCCCCTAAGAAGCATGAGATTGAGACCCCTGCCTTTGAGCAAGGCTTCAACACTATAAGCCTTTGCGTTGGAGCACTGCAGTTCATTGGTCCAGGGTGACCCTGCCTGCCCTCTCCACTACCCCAGGAACACAGACTTCTCCAGGCCATCCTCTGCTCTGGTGTATTCCAGGTGGGCCTGGAAGTACTGGCTGCTGTAGCGGGGGCTGTTGCGTACGTACTCCAGGTAGTCCGGGGTCCCCGGGCAGATGACGTTGTCTGCCAGCAGCACGGTACCCTTCCGGAGGAGCTCGCACTCCTGAGAAGGGTGAAGGTGGGAAGGTGCTTTTTTATGGTCACATGTAGCGAGATTCATCCTCTGCATTTAACCCATCCCTCAAGGGAGCAGTGGGCAGTCGCTGCTCCCTTGAGGGATTCAATTAAAAACCCTTAACTTAAGGTATGATTGAATCTGTACCTTGAGTTTTTATTTCACTTAAGAAGGCAGTTATTCTTGGGCACGCTTGCTAACTGGTATCAAAACAATATCTCTCCGTAGCACCACCTCACACATCAAAACACACTGAAGCATCTCTGTTCATGTTCCTATTTACGGAGTTAGGGCTGTGTAGAAGTATCTGATACATTTTTTCACCACAGAGAACAGTAAGAGAGCAAAATGAGATGAGATATTTGGTCAATAAAAACATTTTAAAAAATTGTATTATCTTACAATAGCTGTACATTTAAAAAGGTGGGGAAACAACTATAATCCAATTAACCTTTTTCAATGAAAATAAAAAAAAATAAAAAACTAAACATGTATATTTTGTTCTATCCTCATAGTCCCCTAGTTGTCCATTCTATGTGCACACAAGAGAAGACAAACAAACTGGTGCAGACCGCACCACACAACACTCTCCCAGCCTTGGATATGTTTGTCCAATTTAGGGGGCGGGGCTTCTGAGGGAGCACCCTATGGCACTGGAAGGAGAGGAGTGTTTCGTGTTTGGTTGGTTTACAAAGCATCCACCTTATTCCCCCAGCATCACTGACTCCACCTTTAAGAGTCCTGACTTTTGAGTTTGTCGACCTCATTGAATTCCCTCCACAGCTCTTACCCACATTGACCAGAGAAGAGTCTGATTAGCCACACTGTATGAATGTATAGCTACACTTGCCTCCAGAAGATTCGTGTCAGCAAGGTAGCGATCCTTCCAGTGATCCAAGAAGACCAGGTCGAATGTGTTCACATCAAAATTCTCCTTCATTTTAGGGATCCAGTCCCCAGAGGCCCCTTCAATCAAATGGACCTTAAAAACAACCAATAGCAGAACAATATGAGACAATTAAGTGTGCACAGCATCAATGACTCCATTATTATACTCTGTATATGGTATCAAACCTGCAGCCATTTTCTGCCCTAGAACACACGTGCGCAACCCCCATATGGTTGTAACATAGTTAAATAGCTAGAAATCAAATTAAAAAATATAATCTGAACTTCACCAGCAGTTGACATCATTCTGTGCATTAACAAAGACATTTCTGGTAAGAAAAATGAGCCCAGCAAGGTTAAAGGAGTCATGTTTAGAATCATTTTCAACAGAGCTGTGGAGCATTGATCTGGGAGTCCGATGCCAAGACCATGCATGTGTCAGACATTCTGCGCGGTTGCCTATGTGACGTAGTGCTAATGGACACCTACCTTGTCCTCCACCCCCGCCCAGGCGATGACTTGGCGTGCGATGGCGGCGAAGGCGGGGTTGAACTCCACGGTCAGAAGCCTGGCCCCTGGAGGCAGCAGGCCGGCAATGCGCACCGTGGAGTAGCCGCAGTACGTCCCCAGCTCCAGCACAGTGGTGGGGTTCACCTCGGTCACCACGGAGTCCAGGATGGCCCCTGTGGCACAGGCATAAGGTCAGCTGTAGGACAAGAGGTCAGCTGAGGTCACACAAGGTCAGCCGTAGGACATGAGGTCAGCTGTAAAATCACCCAAGACCCTTCTAGGCAGACTTGTCCAGTGGGTGGAGTCAGGCTCAGAGCCGGGGGTGGAGTCACTTTATTATACACTATATAATGCAAACGGATACCTTTCTCATCCCCCACATTCATGGCCCACTCCTTGTATTGGCAGAACTGATCAACGGCCTTCACCACACTCTTAGGGTCCCCTCTAGTGGCGTTCTTTTGTACTGCAGCCAGAAGCCTCTGGAATGGAACATGGTAGTCAGAACTAGGTTTGTAGTGGGGAGGGATTTGAAACAGAACGGGAATGAGCTACAATAACTTATTATGTTCATCGAGACAATCTGCCATGTCACACACACACACACACACACACACACACACGCACACACGCACACACGCACGCACACACGCACGCACACGCACACACACGCACACGCACACACACGCACACGCACACACACGCGCACACGGCAAATGAAAACAATTGCAGCATACATGTCGGTGAGTTTCAAGTTGTGTTTGTAAAGAAGCTTAACGGCTGAATTATTGATTGACAAATCAAATGTTTTCTCTGAAAATATCAAAAACTGTATATTTAACCTGGCAACGCCTGGGTGGCATTAAAATGAGAAGGAGAAGATTACTCCTACATCTATTACTCTCTTTATATTCATATTAGATCATATAGAGGCCCTGGATGTTGGTCGATATGGTCACTGCTTCTTATTGTAAGGGATACATTCCAGTTTAACCCAGAATGCACAACACAGTGTTTGTAAAGGAGGCCTTTGGACTTTGGAGTTAGAGAATCAGTCAAATAAAGAGGACATGTGTGTCTAACCTAGAAAGCAAAGCAATCAGCCTTCTTCTTTTATTTGGTTATCACTTATTAGACAGCATGCACACACATGCTACGCAAACTCCCACAGTAGGATGTTTTCAAGGCCATACAGGTGCTAGATAAAAAGCAGGTTTAGTCACTGGAGAACTCTTGCTAGCGTTGAGTTCAAATCAATCTCCCTCAGACAGCACACCCTTAAACGCATTGCTAAGCCAAGGGCATTTATATAACCTGCCTGCTACTGGTGTTTATGCAGTCGCCTGTGATGTTGAACGGTCTAAGAAATGTAATGTTTCATTTAAAAAGTCATTCATTTTCAGCAATAGTTAAACGAGAAAACCTCTAATCTGGATACAACCCAAAATTTAAATGGCAACTAGCATGCACACACGCACAGACACACACGCACATGAACAAACCCACACAAGCGTGGGCACACACACACACACACACACACACACACACACACACACACACACACACACACACGTTAGAGAGCCGCCAGTCGCCCGCCTACCTGCGGCCGTGAGGTCCGTGTCAGGGTGTTGAGCAGCCTCTCCACGATGACATCGTGCCAGAGCAGTGCCAGGCCCCCGTGGTACTGCACGGCAGCAGGGATCACCCAGCGGTACAGGGCGTACAGGGCCGCTACGCACCCCAGCAGGGTCAGCAACATGCTGCGGACACAGGCAGGGCAAAGGTCAAGGAGCAGTCAGCGGTGTGAACTGGAGCAAACAACACAAAAAAGTGGCAGTTACGGGAAATGTGTTTTTGATTTGATCCGCTTCAAAACAAAGAACGCAAGTGTGCTCTGATACTACGGTAGCTAGTAATAGACCAGACGTACGTCATTTTCAGGAGGTCCCCATATAAGGACTGGGTCTAAGCAGGGCTGGGTCTTAGCAATTTTCCCTATGAGAAAACGTTCTCCCCTACCATGGTCTGTGATTAACTCATATGTTGCAAACTTACCGGTTTTGTCAAAGGCCCAAGTAGGTGACGTAACCATTTAGCTACATGTAAGCTAACCTAGCTAGCTCATAGAAAACATAATTTGAATCACTCAGGGCAATGTAAAGCCACATAAAGCCCCTGTGATGTTTCCATACCAGTTAACTTTAGTCAGAGTACAGCTATACATGTCTGCATTAGTTTTATAACGTTGGTCCTCTTACTCATTGACAACGAAGAGTTTGGCCATGGCTGACGTGCATATGGCCGCTGGTATTTTACTTTTAACGTTTAGCAGTTGGCAAACATCATACAACTTCCATGCAGAGACCCCAACATGTCTTAAATGTATGCTAAAGGCTCCATAACCCAAAACTAAACAAGAAGAAAAATGCCATTCTGTGATCCTATTCGCTTTTATAAAAATTACTTTAATAGTCTCTTGTTTACTGTGCACAAATCGTCTCCTTCGGGTGCTGCAACATTGGGTTAAGGTATGGACATTTACTTTTACCATGTGCACTTATTTGTATTATTATACTAAACCTTTACATATAAAATAGTTTCCTGCTGTATCAGTGTTTAAAATATCATAGAAGACCTTTAAGATTATACCAAAATAAAAATATCAAATTTCAACGAGCATATTAGACATTATCTCTATAGAGATGAATGCTTATGGTAATCAGTCCCCCTCTTTTTTAGTGTCAAGTAATGAGATGGGTGTTTACTATGCAGCATGACAATCACAGTGCCCTCGCTTTCATTAGGATTCTGCTGCCGGTGCCCCACACACACACACACACAGTCAGAGCACCATATCAAACCACTCATTTGAGTTCACTGTCAGTGTAACCTGAAACATATGTAATCAAGCAAATAAAGGGCCATGAAAAATCCATAGGCTTCTATAAATGCACTGTATGTAATTTGATTATCACCACATTTGTAACTGTCAGGTAAGTTTTTCCAGGAAACCCACCTACCCCGACAATGTGTATATAAAATGGCTATATTTATGGATAATTCAGGTAGTAAAATACTATTACAGTACATTCAGACATGGCCATTGTGTAAAGGTAAAGGTGATTTTATTGTCACATACATGTAGCAAAATTCCTCCTCTGCATTTAACCCATCCCTCAAGGGAGCCGTGGGCAGCCGCTGTGCAGCGCCTGGGGACCATCTCCAGATTGGGGGGGCTCAAATGTGCCCCTTGTCAGCCCAGCTCATACCAAAGAGTCCAGGCCACTGTGCCAAAGGGCATCGAGGTCTAATGTCACACCTCACCATTTCACTCATGGATGGTTTTCAGTGAAGCACTGCTGTTTTAAACTGACATGCCAGAGGAATTGTTGTCACAAGTCCATCTGGGGAGCCATACATTAAAACTGTTTGTGAACGGCTGTACTTTCAAAAAAATACTTGGCAGTTGATTGGATGAACCATCTGGTCGTTTTCGCTGTCAGCACTATGGTCGGCACACCTAAACCACACCCGTATACCTATAAACACCACGCTGATTGGATAACCACGCCAGTGTAGCTATAAACACCACGCTGATTGGAAAGTTCAGTTGCTACTCGGACACATTCAAAATTATTCTGAGGCTTTCCAGACTGATTCTCACGGCGAAAATAATCTGAGGCTTGCGAGATCAGGATGGTCTCGTGAGGCTACTGCTGTTTACTTTGTGAGACACATTAAAAAGGTTAAGAGTCAGCACTTTGTCAGATTCAGGGCATATCTACTCATGGTCCACTGGCTGCCCATTCCGTGTGTGTGCTGAAGAAATAATCTGCAGTTTCTACACAGCCCTGGCACTGTAAATGGGAGCGCAACAGATAAACATGCCGTCTCCAGAATTACTGTATCCACCTTTAAGACTTGCTTAGAAGAGGCAGGAAAAGGCTGCTGTCAAAATCTTAAATGAGTCCTCTTGTGGGGCCTTTTAAGGCCACTGGGGAAGACCAAGAGAGTCTGAGGAAATGCCTCTTGCACTAGCTAGGAGTGACATGGCAACGGTGCAGATGGTTAAGAGCTAAAAACACACAGCCAGGCTGGCATCATCTCAGCCACTGTACTTCCCTATTTACACACTAAAACACAAGCTCACAATAAAGTTCACAATAAAGGCGTCTGCTAAAAATGAAACTGCCAGCAGGGGAATTTTCTTGGGCATATATTCAATATTCAAACACACATGCAATGTTAACGCTAAAATAAGAAGGCGCCTATTTGTTTAGACAAGTGACGTGGGAGAGCATGCTGGAACTAAACTCACAATGGATGCATTTTGAGTTTAGTTGCGGATGAAGCCAGCCAATGTAGCCGCCTGTGGTTTGTGTACAGTTGACTATTGATTATGCAACGTTATATTTTACGTTTATAAATGTGTACGAAAATGCGTACCTTAACAAATCCTACTTATAGTTTTATGAAATATAAAAACACACTATAGATGAGCAATGAACTCAGCCAATAACATAGATAAATGTGCTACACACCGACATGCATTTAAAAAGTAAAATGTTCCATTTACAACAGATAAATGTATCTTAAATGAGCATAATAATACAAGGCCCTCTAACGGCCTGCCGCAACTATTGCATAGTGGAATCACGCCACATAATTCCTTAATTCTAAGAAAATATCAAGTAA
Source organism: Amblyopsis hoosieri (assembly GCA_027564755.1). Classification (NCBI taxonomy): domain Eukaryota; kingdom Metazoa; phylum Chordata; class Actinopteri; order Percopsiformes; family Amblyopsidae; genus Amblyopsis; species Amblyopsis hoosieri. The sequence continues at coordinate 18,992 of JAODUE010007180.1, forward strand.
GATAAGCATTAACACTGACATTTCAAATAGAATAACTATACTATAAGCGGGTATTTCATAGATTATATTAGATACGTTTCTGCGGCAATATAATATTGAGGAAGTTCGTGCGGAGGCGTCAGATCGCAACATTAATATTGAAGCTACATGACAAATCGCCCGCAAAGTCACCACATACATTTTTGTTCAAGCAGGAAGATATCTCTCCAATCCTGTCGTTTGTATCTGACTACAGTTCTACAACATGCGACAGTGGGGCAAACAGTCACTTTCCGTTTGAAAGGGGGTATAGTTGGTTGCATGAATTAAGCAGGACTTACATGAATGAGCGATCTGCGGTCCCCTAGTCGTCTTTACACACCTTGTGCGTTTACCTCTGGTAGTCAAGTGAAGGCGTCCGCACACAAAGCAACATATGCTTTTCCTTTGCCCTGCCTGCAGATAAACTCCTCCCCTCTTCGTCCGTAGCCTCATTCCTGCTGCCGCTGCTGAATTAGGAACGTCTAATCCCACGCAGCCAGCCAGCCAGGCCAACAGCGCTGGAACGCGCTCTCTCAAGTCCGTTTTTACCTCGTGTGTTGTTCAAACTGACCCGTTTCAAATCTTCCCGAAACAAAGAATAATACAAGGATAAACTCTGGATGCTTTTAAGCGTAAAGAGAGCTTTTGGCTGACACGTTTTCATTTGTGTTTTTTGTATTGGTATTTTAAAGTTATTGGTCATGTAGCACTTTGGGATTTCTTTCAATTTAAAGTGTGTTACAAATTAAATGTATTATTCAACTTGAAACTCCAGGTATGAGTCCTTACCCCAAGTGATGGTAGGAAGAGTCCCACAGCCAGCTATAGGAAGAGTTACAGTCAGCTATAGGAAGAGTTACAGACATGAAGTGCCCCACAAATTGTCTAATTTAACCTTTTTCCAGATAAGCATGATTTATGCATTGTCTTTATTATAGTAATTATTTACATAAAATGTAACTCATAAAAACAAATGACATCCATTGTTAAATGTGATCTAACAGATTAATTGCCAAAAATAATAATAATATATATGGAATTTAATTAAATAAAATGTTCATTATTTTGAATGTAAATTCTTATTTCTGCAGTGCTTTTTAAAACCCAGTAATGTCCCGGGTCAATATGACCCTAACAGTTCCAAAGGGTTAAGGATGGACGCTAAGTTTACATTTTCATTACCCAACAGGTAATGCAGTCGGCCACGGACGATCACCGCGGTGATTCCCATGGAAGCCTCAGTTCAAGCCTTGCTGATAAACCTGGGAGCACAAGAGACAGACGTTTGTGGTAAAGATAAACTACAACTAGATTTCTAAAATGTTATACATTGTTACCAGTTAAAAATATATCTACACCAACGGAATAACCAGGTATCTGTATTAGTCTTTGAAAACATCAAACAGTAGTTAAAGTTGTGTGTGCGTTTATTGAAATTTAAAATACATATATATCCACATCAAAAACCTCTTACATTCATAAGTTAAATACTTTTTGAAATTTCTCGTGTCTCACTTTGACATATTTGCCATTTGAACAGTAAAATAATAATCTGTCAGGGAACTAGACTGCATTCACAGTCAAGTGTCTGTGCCCATGAAACGTTTAATTTAAAAAAAAAAAAAGCCATACTAATGACATCACAACCAGATAAGGACATTGTGTAATGTGATGACATGTCCCTCAGTTAACAAGTCCAACGTGGAAAACCCCAAGGCTGAGACCGAGGCCAATGCCCGATCCAGGGTCCAAGGTCCAAGCCTGCCACTCGGGCTGGGGGGTGGGGTCTAGGAGGTGATCCAGGGATGTTGCAGACACTGGGCCGCGGTGGCCCGGTTCTGGGGAAGGGGCTCCAGCATGGCGGAGAGGAAGGAGCTGAACTGGACGGCGTGGTCATGCGGCCACTGAAACTTCTCCAGCAGGATCTCACACAGGCTCCACGGCTTCAGCTTGGCGATGTGCCGCAGATTACCTAGAGGCAGTTAGGAAAAACAGTTATCATATATGCCAGTTGCTATTAGCCTCATGATGCTAGCTTGAGCTTCTCTGAACTCGAGCTACAGTTCGACTTCGCCGAGAGTATGGCTCTCTGGAACCCCTTACTTCAAAAGCTTTTGTCGTAAAGGCAGTGCTAATGCATTTCAATCAAACATCCTTGCATATGACTGGATTTAAAACTTTAATCTCACCCAGTCAGAATGTTTCAAATCAGCTAGAGTGCCGATGTACAGTGATGTAGTAATCTTAGGGAAATTCTTAAGGTGATTGGATGGTTGTGCTCTAATTGAGTGACAAGTGTTTTTCCATTGAGGGGTTCCAGACTGATACTCGCGGCGGCAAAATGGAATTGGAGCTCGCTGGGTCAGGATGGTCTCATGAAGTCTATCTTGCCGTGGTATTGGTTACATGACTGCTAGTTAAAAAGCGCTTCTAGCTGTCCAATACCAAGCACATAATCTCACGTATCAGACATAACTGACATCCTGCTGTGCTTTGTTTACATGTATTTTACCTTTGCGGTTAAAGTAGCGCTTGGCATTTCTCCCCGAGAGGGCAAACTGCGGGGAAAGGGGTCCAAGTAGCTCAATGATGTGAGCGATGTGATCTGCCGGGGTGGAGGCACAAAGGTTTAACACACGAAAGGTAAACACACATCTAGGCGATGACAACAGGAAGGTAGGAAACACGACTGACACCACCGACCTTCTTCTCGAGAGAAGTTGTTGCCAGCCTGTGGTTCAAACAGGTACTCCCCTGTGGCCAGTTCAAAAGCCTACAGACAACCAGAAACCAGATGTTCAGTCAAAATAAATATTTGATTTGCATTGAAGTTAGTTGCATTCTGCGGTATGGCTCGGTTCTGGGAGGTCCCTGCCCTTCCCTTACATGTAAAGCCCAAGGCAGGGAGAGCAGCAAAAGGCCCCCATAGGGTCCAGAACAGAGCAAGCATCAATGACAACAGATGTCGATTAAGATGGACACACAGCAGCACAAACGAAGGAGCAGGGGGAGGCGATGGATGAAAGGCGCGTGCAGAGCAGCAGAAAAGGGCAGGCTTAGCCATTTTAAATAAGGCACCCAGGACTATTTGGCTAATGCGTGTAAATCATAATCTTATAATCTGGCCAAGTGTGCCTGAACTAACGTTATGCTTAATTTATTCATCTGGCCGGCGAATAACCGGGACTGACGCTGAGCGTTGCGCAGTTGTTTTACAAGGCAACTCTGTGAAAGAAAACGCCTCTCAGAATCACTGTTTGACATTTCCTGGTAGCGGATTGGAGTTCTAAAACAAATAACTGAAAATAATGAGTATGACATCTTCACGTTGCCATTTCCCCCCCATCCCACAGCCGTTTGTTTTCAGAGTTGTGAAGCGACTTCCGGAATACGGATATGACGTCAGGTGGTCTTAACTGTCAAACACACATCCTTGCATACGGAACCTACCTACGTACTACGTTAAGTTACAGTTGAATGAAAAGCAGAACTTATATTCAGCACATGCACGGTGTGAGCTTTAAATTATTATTATTATTATTAGAAATTAATTTCCAGGACAGACTAGCGGTCCAGCCAGAAGCATAACCCGTACCTGCTCCTTGTAAATGTACCTTTACGTTCACACTGCAAGCAAATCTGTCCCAAATCCGTTGGCTTCCACTGCGCATCAAGTTATAGTAAACAGCCAGACATGCTGACTTTGCAGACTTGGATGGGAGTATGTGCTCAATAAGCTGATTGGAACGACGCAGGTGTTCCACATGGACTCTGGCAGACTAGACGGGGTTACACAACTATATGTGTGTGTGTGCAGACACTCCTTGATTGACATCTCCTCCACTCTCCCATGACGGCTGTTTTAGGGCGGGGCAGCAGTAGTTCATGTATGTGTGTGCATGCGTGCGTGTGCATGTGCTTGTGTGTGCATGCACAGTATGTGTGCATCTGTATGCATGTATGTTTGAGCGTGTGCGCCCGCATGTATGCGCTTACATATGTGTGTGCGCGATGCTAGCAGCACTAGCAGGGCAAGCCGGACTAGCAGCACTAGCAAGGCTAGTCGCACTTGCAAGGCTAGCAAGACTAGTTACACTAGCAAGGCTAGCAGGACTAGCAAGGCTAGCAGGGCAAGCCGGACTAGCAGCACTAGCAAGGCTCGTCTCACTTGCAAGGCTAGCAAGACTAGCCGCACTAGCAAGGCTAGCAGGACTAGCAAGGCTAGCCGCACTAGCAAGGCTAGCAGGACTAGCAGGACTAGCCGCACTAGCAAGGCTAGCAGGACTAGCAGGACTAGCAAGACTAGCCGCACTAGCAAGGCTAGCAGGACTAGCAGGACTAGCCGCACTAGCAAGGCTAGCAGGACTAGCCGCACTAGCAAGACTAGCAGGACTAGCAGGACTAGCTGCACTAGCAAGGCTAGCAGAACTAGCAAGACTAGCAAGACTAGCAAGACTAGTCGCACTAGCAAGGCTAGTTGCACTAGCAAGGCTAGCAGGACTAGCAAGGCTAGCAGGACTAGCAAGACGCAGCGCTAGGAAGGCTAGCAAGACTAGCAGCACTAGCAGGACTAACAGCAGTAACAGGACTAGCAGCGCTAGCAGGACTAGCAGCAGTGCACACCATGCAAGCTGTGCTCCAGATGTCGGCGGGTGTGCCGTAGTCTGCGCCGATCAGCACCTCCAGGGAGCGGTACTGGCAGGTCTGGATGTCCTCGGTGAAGTGCTGGTGCTGCGACACACACGCACACACACACGCACACTTAGATGGAGCAACATAATGCATCTCTATGGCAGTACAAAGGTGGTACAGTGCTAGTCTCTTAAAGGTGTGGTCAGCTATTGGAAGATAATTGTAAGCTAATACACGTCGTCAAATTCAACAATTCCTCGCACTTCGCTATCTCACAGATTCTTTTTATCTTATGTTGAAAAAAGAATCTGGTACTTCTACACAGCCCTGGCTCTGCATATAGTAACATAAAGTGGCGAACACCGCTCACAACAAACCCTTAGAACTACGCTTTGCATCACAATGCATTTCGATGTGTGATGCGGCACCGTGGAGGAGCGCGGAGCGTTATGGTTTTGATTTGAGTAAGCAAACGGTCTCGAGTGGGTGACCAATGACATTGACCTGTGGGAAGTCAAACGCAGCCGTGCAGGTTAAAAGTGGGATCTATAGAACCAGAGAGACTGTAGTGAACAGAGGTTTCATTTAACTTTACACAGCCGTGGAACATGGAGGTCTGCAGCGTAAATATCTTCACGCAAAATCTGTACGCGCACTGCGCACAGACATATGCGCGTTGACTGCGCATGTATGACAGCCTGAAGCCCACTACAGATGGTAATGGATGTTCTACTAAGCTCATAAATATGGTATCAAGCATCTTTCCTCTCCTTTAAGGTTAACGTATTTTGTACATGGTCCCTTTTACAAATAGTAGTAGTAGAGTAAAAAAAACTATCGTGATTTAGAGAATCGATACAGTATCACAAACAAATACTCTGTATCGATATTTTCTTACACCCCTAGTCTTTAGGGGATAGGCTTAGCCTTCCCCCTACACGTGAATCTCGAGTGACAGCCCAGGACAACATTACATTATACAGTATACGGACAGACTGCAGCATCACTCACCACCCAACAGGCATTGCCAAGGTCGGCGATCTTGACAAAGATACTATCGGCGTTCTGCGGCTTCAGAAGGTTCACCGAGTTCACATCCAGGTCACCGAGCCCTGAGGAATGAAAGCAGCAAGTAATACGTCTGTCCTAACATGTCCTCTATGTTACTGAGAGCGTTTCCTCATCAAGAAACCATCTAACATAATGGCCCTCAACACAACTCAACTATAACGTCTGTCCTCCATGTTAGCTAGTATGTTTCCTCATTGAAGATATACACCATCTAA
>JAODUE010007200.1:0-29569 GCA_027564755.1 Amblyopsis hoosieri
ATCATCTGCCACATGCGCAAACAATAAAGGAGGAAAGCTATCTAGATACAAAACCAACCTATGTAAGGATGACCCACCGTATATCCTTAAATTGACAGGCCTCTGTAGCAGGATATCTCTTGGCTTGTGGCCATACTATAGGTCTAAAGGTGAACATGAATTCCAGTTTGGGTGTGGCTCGGTGTGGACCTGTGCTCTGAGGTTTACAGATATTTGGTGTAGCACACAACTATTACCTTTAGTTAAATGTAGGACACAAAGCCATTACATACAAAGTATTGTAAGAATTATGTATCATTGGTGCTGTAGTACTCTGCATAGCCTATGGCTGAAGAAATATTTCACCACCCTGTCCCTGACACAGCAATGCCACACTAAAGACATTCTCTACAATCATTGTGTGTGTGTGTGTGTGTCTGTAAAATAAGATAATTTGGTTAATCCAGTTAGTTAAATACTATTAACATGCAACTCTGCACCAACCTTTCCACTTACCATAAAAAGGTATAGCAAAATCTCAATCAATCAACATAATAACTCGACACAGGTGCTTGCCTTATGCCATTAGGTCAAAGCACTCTGCAGCAACATGACAGCCTCAGCAATGGCCTCTCCATTTTAATTTGCCTAACCCCGATAAGCATGATGCACACTGAGAAAGGATAGCAGTAGTTTACAAAGAGGGCCTTTCTTCCTCACAGGACACCTCCTCTGCACAGATTAGTGTTACTGAGGGACCCAGCTCTGTTGGAGGCAAAGGCACAAAGAACTTCCTTTCTCCCAGACAGCAAGACTCATAAACAGCCAAGACTCCAGTGCTTAGCCATAGTGCCAGCTCAGTCTAAGAGACTGTAGAGAATAGAGCTGCCACTGAGTAGTAGTAGTGGGCGTCTTGTTCAACAGGTGACAGGCAGGTAGAATACTTTTATGGGTGACTAGCCTAATGCAAATACAACCTTCTCTCAGCTGCATTTATACAGTAAGGGACAATCTTATAATCAAACATAAGCCAAAAGCTGTTCCCTCATAGCCTGGGGATGTAGTCATTGCATTTGTATGTGAATGAATAGCACAATACTCAGTCAAGACACCTGCCAATGAAATATAAAGGCTAATAACCTTTGCAGAAATGTTTCGTCACTGAAATCTGTGACTACTGATGTTGTGAATTGTAACAATGAAGAGACTGTCTGGGTAGCATGTAACAACAACACAGTAAAAGCAGGGCAGGGTTTATTTCCTCAATGCTCAGCTAGGGGGTGTGGCAGCAGCAGCAGCAGCAGACTGTTGTCAGCCTCTGGTACCCTATCCCAAGACCCCCTGCCAGGCCAACTACAAGGGGGTGGGGGGGTGGATCCACACCCTGAGATAACAGCACACACTATGGGCTGGATAAACACCAACCAGCTCAAACGTAGAGTGGAATGCACTGAAGTGATTTGTTTTTCCCCATATACTGTCAGATTGTTGATAAGATTATAGTGATAGAGGAAAATATCACCCTCTCCAATTTCCCACCACACCTTCGCAAAACAAAACTAGGCCTATGCTAAGTTCATTTTTTGTGTGCAGCACAAAGCAAACGCCAACAAAACTAATATGGTAGGAAGAGAAAGAAAAAAAAAAAACAACTCAAAATGGGCTTTGACGTAGAAAGGTACATTAAACCTACATAATCCTGTGTAGCAATAGGCATCACATGATCAGATTATAGTGGCAAGCAATGCACTGGTTTCCAAAAGCATCAAAATAAGGGACAGTAATCATTCCCAACCACAAAAAGGAGGCCGTCATGACATTGAATAACATTGTGTAAACATCTAAAACTGCTTATTCATGTTAGTCAGAAGTCCCTGCATGTTTCAAGGGTATCTATGGCTGATTTCACAAGCACAGGAGGAACCACTCTAATGAGTAACCCTCCTCCTCCCATCACAGGATCAGCCATTAATGTCAGCCATCTACACTGTACAGTCAGAAATTCCATATCTCTCCTTTCTCTACCCAGAGCTGCAGCTCAGACTGAACTCCCTCCAGTGTCAAAAAAGCAATTCAAGATACAGCTAAACAAAATTACAAACAATATCCCCATTATCTTCTGTGGTGGCATTAACGTAAAGGAGGCCCTCAAAACGAACAGCAGTTGACCAGGCCCCACCGTGACAAAGCCAGGATGATGATATAGCACAGCGGTCCTGACGCAAGTGACAAAACTACCAATTTGCTGGGCGTCTATGTGAGGAAAACACCTACAGCAGTGTTGCTTAATGCAGGTGACTGGCTGCGCTGTAATGTGTTTTCAAGCCCGGAGGAAAGCAGTCATGCAGGTGTAAACATTATAATAAACACACAACACCTACCAGTATGGGCTCATTGGAGAACTGGATTTTCCTCCGTGATGGTGGCTCCTCCTCATCAGACAACCCCGGGGCCTCCTCGTAGTCTTCCTCATACTCCTCCCCCCCAAACTCCTCTTCTCCGGCCCCCTCTTCATCCTCTTCCCTGAGGACCTGGTCGACATCCCGGTCATCCACGAACGCGGCATTCTCAATGCCGTACACCACAGGAGACCCCCTGCTGTGTGCATCTTGGGCCGGACGCTCCTCTTCAGCCACCTCCTCATCCTCCCCCTCACGGCTACCTTCATTGGCTGCTACAGTCCCATCCTCGCTCTCGGCCCTCTGGCCAAGCTGCGCTTTGTCACCAGAGACCCTGCCGGCACCCATTGTCTCCTTAGCTGAACGTGGCCGGTCAAGCGTGGGCTCCCCGGAGCACTGTGAAGTCACCTCTTCAAACACGTTGTCATCAACGCCATCCTCCTCGCCTTCCGATTCATTCTGAACCACCACCAGCTCGGCGCGGACCATGGCAACCCCCGTGGCGTCCGCGGCGGCCGCTTGGCTGGGCGGCTTATTAATCCCGGTGGGACTGGGTGCCACGTAACCATCAGTCTTGGCACGTTCAAAAAACGCCACCCTGCTGGCACTTCCCACTGGAGATGTCAGATCCCTTGGGGAAGGACTGGAGGGCTTCGCCCCTTCGCCACCTACAGCCGATGGACCCAAGCCTTCGCTGGATGAGGATGAGTGTTTGTAGCCATGGAGGGCTCGGGGTGTTGGCGTGGTGTCCACAGCTGAAGACATGGACTTGTACGCTGTATTAGCTGCTGGGGAGTTTGCCTTAAGAGCGACTGTGTCAACAGGTGAGAGTGGTTTGGTAATGACAGAAGTGCTCGGGGAAGACAGTTTGTCAGTGGCATCAGATAATGATGCACATGGGCTCTTGGTGGCTTTCTTAATAGAAGCCGAAGCAGATCTGTGGAGGCTATCCTGTGTTGGAGAGGTAGGCAGAGAATGTTCACTGGAAGTGCATGCTTCAGTAGGGACCACAGTACGTTTTACACTGTTGGACTCTTCAGAGTCATCTGCCATAAAGCTCTCCAACCGCCTAGAGATGGGCCCTGCATTCAGTGACATCCGAGACACACTCTTTTTCTCCTCAACATCTGTCTTCTCATCTTGTTGACATTTAGCCTCCGATGTACAAGTTGGCTCCGATTTGGTGTGGATTTCAGTAGAGCCCGATACTCTCCTTGCACTTTTTCCCTCATCAGTAACACTACCGAGGGACACCCGGCTAACAGTTCTGTTGGAAGACTGCTTTTCTGCTGTGGGCTGCTCTTTAAGGCCCCTTTCAAAGAGTTTCCTCGTCACAGAAAACTTCTCCGCCAAAGCCACCTTATCAATCTCGACATCTTCTCCTTTAGGAGTTTTGTCTAAATTGGTATCTGGGCTTGTTGGACTGTGGGTGTTGTGTGTGCTAAGGGGAAACTGCGGCTTTGTTGGAGACACTGGCATGGCATCTGATTTTAATGTTGGTTTTACATCTTGACACTCCTGTTGACCATCCATTTGAAGGAATATGTTCTTTATCTTGTTAACTCGGTTTCCAAAATGCCTCCCCCTCAAGTCCTCCCGGGTGTCACTGGATCCATTTGCATAAGACCTATTAGCGCTCTCAGTTTTTGTCCCATCAAAGGAGCATTTAATTGCGTGAAAATCCGACTTGTATGCATTCCTGTGTGGGGACGCACTCCTCAGTGTCCGCTCTCCTTTGCTTTCCGTTTTAATCATTTTAGCCAGATTTAGTCTGCAACCCACTTCAAATGGAATAGTTTATTCGATCGATATTCTTCGACCTCTCTATGAGAACGGTGCCATAGGTCCTGCGGAGACTACTCGGAGCATTGTCTCAACTAGGAGCACACAAAGAACAGTGAAACTTCTCAATAAAGAAAACGAACATGTTGAAATGAATGCATTTAAATGGCATAGCACGCATACACTTATTACACTGTATTTGATTATATAAACGACATCGGTAGCTATAAACTAACATAAAAAGGTAAAGTCAAAATACAAAACTAAGCTAGTTAGCCCACATTACGGTAGTAACCTCGGTTTCGGTGACTGGTTGTTGGGATCATTAGCAACATTTTAAATTAAGAAGCATTTTGAGTCAATAAAACAAAATGTTAGTCTAAATTTACAGTAGCTATTTATCATCCGACAAAATAAAGTTAGCGTTAATCCTACTGGACTACCAGTAGTTAGTCATCTTTCCAGTGGCGAAGCGTGAACAATTCATTATAGCAATCTGAGCCGCGTAACATCTACGGTACACGCTACAAACAATATAAAACTCCTTGGGTGCTCACCTCCTGTTTGTTTCATCGTGTTTGGCGCGTATTCTCGCCTATTATATCCAATTTACACCCTCAAACTTGTGCTTTCGTCTTCACCGCCATCGTTCCCCATTCCAATCCAACATTTTCCTATCTCCTTGTACTATGCTCTAGACCTGTCGTGTAGTGCGCGCACTTGAGGCGCGCCACGAGATCAGACTAATGTGTGCGCGCAAGCATTCCAGGACTGTAATCCCCCACCCCCTCCACGGGCACGGCGCAGGCACACGAAATACGCGGGGAACAGCGTGGGAAAGAACATTTCCTACGTTGACCCAAAGCATTCGCATACTTTTAATTCAACCTAATTTGAGCCTAGTCTTACTGGTCCACAAGTAGAGTTAAAATAGAATAATCTATCTTTAATTAAGGTAGCCTATATGAGACTATATAGGCCTATATCCATCTTTCTATAGAGAAACTTTTAGTAGGCCTCAGTGGCTACGTTATTGATCCCTTATGGAGATTATAAGGGAAAGTAGACTAAATGTATTCAACCTATTCCATTTCAGAAATCAAAAAAGATTTCAAGATACATCTTTGGAAAAAAATATGCAATTCATATCAGTTGAATGGTCAAATGGCTAGTCCTGTGATTCCAAATCAGTCTATTAACTTTGAAAGACTAAAATACTTCTGTGTCATGTGTCATTGCATAGCCTTCCTGGTTGGATTGCCTGTTACATTGGATGTGTTTTTTTATAACCATGCTTATGATGTTTTGAATATTTGGTGTTCAGGAAACATCCTAAAACAATACACAAGTATTTAAACATTAGCCCTAACCTGACACATAATTAAATTACATTAATTGACACTGAAATAATAAGTAATCCATGTTAACAAGCAATATTAATGCCCATGGACTGTACCTTTAAAAACGTGATATATTCTCTCAAGGCATGCTTAATTCACACAGTAGATCTACTCAAATAGAAATCTATCATGCATGCTTGAAAACAGGTCTCTTCCTCTGGGAGCAGTGTGTAAGGAAATGTACAGCTACACACAGCATCATTGTTAGGTGTAGTTTTGACTTCAATCTATTCTATGAAACATGGCTTGATTAAAATCTTAAGGATTACTGATCTCGTTGCTGTATCCTCCTTAAAAGGAATTGTATAACATTTCTTTGGCGCCTCAATTGTCCTTATTATTGTCTAAGCATGCATGCTGTATGTATAACAAATATAGTAATAATGAGCTAACAAAATAAGAAGAGAGGACGGGCACTAATTATTGATAAAGATGAGTCAGTCTTGGCAGCAATGCCCAAACAGATGGTGATCTACTTAACAAGGCATTAGTTTGCTTTTAACATTGCGATTTTTCAGTTCAGTTGCCTGAAATGTAATTCTAACATACAGTATGTCATTGTGCAAAATATTTTAAAGGGTATTAAACTTAGATCATTACATTTTGTTTACTGTACAGATTAAATAATTTAATTGCCTTGCCCTCTACTATGTATCTTAATAGCACTGTATTTTTAACTACATTTAACCAACTCATGTGTATCAAAGCAGTATATCAGTGTTTCACAACATTTAGGGAGGCAGACTAACATTTCAGAAGATATTCTGAAGGCATTTCCTTGAGAGTTATCTGCTCTCACATTCCATGTGAGACATTGTTTTCTGACGTGAAGTATACAATACTGTATATATATACAGTACATTTAAAATATAAAATGTATATTCCTATGTCCAATACTATAGTATATATCTTAACAAAATGTTTTATATTGATCTGTATATTTGCCCATATGTACAGTACAATGTAAGATGTCCTTGAGTGTTTTGAAAGGCGTCCTTAAATAAAATGTATACATATGAAACCCATTCTCATACTGAATGTAGAATGTGGACTTTTGTATTTATTATGTATTTTTGTAAATAGATAAACATTGGAATATTAATGATTACGTTTAGTAGACGTAGCCATATTACCAGAAAGAAACACCATTGTAAATATCTTTCAGCATGTGAAATGATGCAGTGTTTGTGCATTAGGGTTGCAAGTGTGTGTTTACTGTTTCAATATGCAGGAGGACTATCCCCCAGCAACTGTAGGTCCTGAAAGCAGTTTACACACTGGAAGCAGACTCTCTCCCATGGGGTAACATAGCAAGCCGTTGTCACACCGTGTATCCCTATAGCAACACTTCCAACAGTGTCAACTGAAAACAGAAGCAAGAGAAGAGCTTTGATTAAAATTAAATAAAAAAGGAGATAATATACCTTCCATAAATGATTAAATGTACCAAATATATTATTAATAGAACTTAAAGTAACTTTATGACTTGAATCGCATATTTAAATCCAGTTTCGGTTGGACATTTGTTTCAATTGTAGCCTATAGCTCCTTCAAGAAACAGGATTGTTGGCACTTTTTAAAGGATTTCAACCAACAAAGCTTCAACCCATTTAGACTATTTTTAGTTCAAACAATTCACTTGTTTGTTGATATGAATGTTATAACTAGTGTCACACATGCTCAGCATAGCACACATACATATATTGAATGTTTATAGTTTCATGCATTGCTGTGAATGTGTGTTGTGCTTCAGCTGTGAACTGGAGGTATGCAGCATTAGTGGAATGTGTGGCGGTGTGCTCATATGCAGCATGCCCCAGCCTGAGTCCATTTGTGCTGTTTACCACCATATGTACCTCAGCAAGAGGGAGTGCCAGTACAGGGTTGTGTGCCAACTCTTTTCATGCCTACATAAAGCCATAGCCTAATGCTTATTTCAACACCAGACTCATTAAATCTCATTATCAACTTGACATTTCCACACAGACAGCTACGAAGACAGATCAGCAAAGTCAAAGATATACAATTTACACATTCATAAGGTCCTATATTGAGTTCATTGTTTTTGTCTATTTTTATGAGTTGAAGCTACATGGCTGTAAATCAGGACAATACTGCCCTCTTCTGACAGATACATGTAACACATCTAATATCGACTATCCGCGTTTTTTTGCACTGATTGTAGGTCTGCAGTTTTTGTAACACTCATCTCTGATACAGTTACACGTACACAAACGCTCCAGAAGACCTACACCTAATTACTTTACTGTGCCACTCGGGCCTCGGATGCCCCCTGGGAGCCTCCTAGGGAGGTGTTCCAGACACGTCCAGCTGGGAAGAGGCCTCGGGAAAGACCCAGGTCTAGGTGGAGAGATTATATCTCCACATTGGCCTGGGAAAGCCTCGGGATCCCGCAGTCAGAGTTGGATAATGTGGTTTCTGAAAGAGAAGTTTGGGGTCCCTTGCTGGAGCTGCTGCCCCCGTGACTACGGATAAGAAGATGAGGATGGATGGATGGATGGATGGTTTTGGCCCTCCAGTAAAGTTGTAGAAATGTCACTTGCAACCCTTTGGTTCTCACCCCTCGTTATGGTGACATATTCATATTCAGCTACAAATGTAGGCTATTTATTATTTATTTATTTTATTTATTTATTTAACCTTTATTTAACCAGGCAATCTCACTGAGATTAAAATATTTTTTTCAGGAGAGACCTGGCCAAGACGTAGCTTCAAACATACGATTTAAAAAAACATATACAGTAGTTATACAACCAAATATACATACATACTGTACATAAAAAGCCTCATGTGTCAACTGAACAGATAATAAACATCAACACTTACAGCCACAATGTTCAATAGTCCTTTGCTCCATATCCTTCAGAATTAGTAAAAACTGCAAAAGTATCTGTTAAGTGTAAATATAAAATATGTACTGTTGGCCTGTACTGTTCATATTGCTGTGTATGTACGTGTAAAGTTTAGGTAGGGTATTTGCTGCTGAAAACACAGTGATATTCATGTCAGAATTGACTGTTAGGCCACGGGTATCGTTAAGCCATTTTATAATACAATTGCTTTTCATTATGACCTCTAGATGGGAGTACAGTCAAAGAAACAGCCATTCCCGAGTTTATGTTTCCGATTATCTCTGTCTTGATTCTCTTCACTCATCATACTTATTTTCATCTACACATCATATTCTCAGGAAAACCCACTATAAACAGAAATACAATCTCTTTTTGTGAATGTGTGAGGGGCTTAAGGACACACAGAGATTTGGTGAGAGCTGTTCAATACACGAGAGACTAAATAAATCTGTGTTTATGGCCAAAGCAATGTGGCCAAAGCAATGGAGTCTGGTGTACCTTTACTATGCAAACTGAAAATACTATGAGACCCATCTCTAGGCTGGAGCCACCACACTGGATTCCTCTAAGATCAGAGGGGGTCGGTCAAGCTACAGGAAGTGTGTGTACGTGTCAGACACGTTGGCCCAAAGTGTGAGTGGACACTCTGCCTTGTCTGGATCTGGACGTGTGTTTATGATCTGGAGATATCTTACATCTGCTCAGGTGCTGAACTCAATAAGGTTGGTCTCAGATGACTGTTACTGCATGTACTGTCATGTCATTTGTATGGAGAGGCTTGTAATTGGTTTAAAAAATGGATGTAAATGATGCTCTACAAACTAAGGGGTTTTATTATTTATTTATTTTTTAAGATTTTTTGGTTTAGAAGTTATTTAATTTGTGGGTGCTATTGAGAATTGACAAACACTTTCTGCACATCCTGCTGTATTTTATACCCTATATTCACAGGTTGCTGCAGCATTAGGCATAGGCAATATGTAATTTAAGGATATTAAGGCTTAATATAAACATCCACAAACTATAAAAATCAACTTACATTTGAATGGCAAAATATTTCCTAGATATTTTTCCACATTCTGTCTGTCTGGCGAAGTTAATTCAAGCATGGGGACGTCTTGCCGCTCCTGGACTATAGAGAGCCTAAGTCACTTACACATTTTGGTACCTTAGTTTGGAAAAACCATGTATTGTAGTCAATGGTGAGAATTGATTTATCTTTTGATTCTGTTTGAAATGTAGAGTGCATCTGGAAAGTATTCACAGCACTTCTTTTTACACATTTTGTAATGATACAGCCTTACATTGTAGTATGTTTACAGTTTTCAATTTGTTTAATACATTTGCAAAAATTTCCAGCAAACTTTTTTCACTTTGTTATTATGGTATATTGTGTGTAGCATTTTGAGGAAAAACATTATTTTAATCAATTTTGGAATAAGGCTGTAACATAAAATGATGTGGAAAATATGAAGCACTGTGATGCACTTTATCACGAAGTACACATATGATGTTTGTCTATTTAAAAGAAAATAGTTCAAGTCAAGGGCATCGCTAGATCAGTGAGTAGCACCACTTTAGAATGTTATAAAAACGGGGAGGGATTATGGGGGGATATTACAACACGCCCAATCAGCCCTGAGCCCTTTTGTCACACTGTAAACACACTTATGATTAATTTTTTATTATGATTTATTTGGTTGACGTATATTTAACATATCCTTCTGCAATATATTGGTAATATTTCTGCATTTTATAACCACTTTCCTATCTCTTTAAGTATTGATTTTCCAGATGTTTCCTATAGTGTGGTTTATTTTTCTCTACTGTAAGCCTTAATACTGTATACCTTTCTTTTTTAATCATTGTCACCTCATCGTGTGAGCAAGCTGGGCTACAGAATAGCAACTTTGTCTGCTGTCAGAATGGTGTATTTCACACAGCAATCTTCTTTGTACCATAGGAAACATCCTTGACAGCCGTTTGCAGTTATGTCAATCCACCAGACACTTGTTGTGTGATGTGCTGACTCTCCTGCAAGTCGCACAAGCAGACACTAACACATTATGTTATATATATGTTTGCACAATCAACTTGTTGTCAGGTTAGCAATAAACTGTATTTCTTCTTTCATATGAGCATAATGGAGCACGATATGTATACAATCATTTATTTGTGTTGCAACATCAGGGTTTGCCCAACGGTGACATACCATGCTGATAAACTAGACATGATGTTGATGTTTTTCCAGTTGTGTGTGGCTAACTGTAATGTCTAAACTAAACTAAAGTCTGGAAGAATTTTGAAATCTGTGTCAAATAGCCAGAATTCCTGTGGAAAAACATAGCAAAAAAATAATAAAAAAACGTTGTGTAAAATGTAAAAAATATAAATAAATAAGACAAGTAAACTAAAACAGAATCTTCAGAAAGTAGAAATACTTCTCTAAAATTACACTAGAATAATTGAATAATATTAAGAAAAGAGGACCATCCCACAAATCCACCCCCCATGGTGACTGAAGCCCTGGAACAGAGACATCCACCACCTCCCACGCAGATTTGTCTCCTCGCAGAAAGCCTGGGGCCAAGCCTTCCCACTACATGGGCACAATGTACAGGGAACATAGAGCTGTCTGAACCAAAACCAAATGAGTGGGCATTATTTTGTATTCATAGTTGCATGGTAGTTTAGAAATTCTTAAAATTCTTATAATCTTACAAATTGTGTCGTGTGTGAGCGAATATATATAATCTCTTAATATTGGCTGTTTCAGCTTTTTTAATTAAGAGTTTCCCGTCTATTTTTTGTTTCAGAAATACCATTTTGAATTTATACAATGTAAAATAAATTAATAGTTATATATTTCATCACACTACACACTAAGGCTAAGCTATTAATAAACTCTTCCATGGCAGCAGCAGCTCAGCAAATGCCCAGAGCTGACTTATTTTATTAGAAAAGCCAGGCTTGTTTTATGACATGTTTGATAAACGCACACAAACATTTACATGATGAACAACGTTCAGATGGGCTGATTTTACATTTTTGGTTGACCCTGCTCCCTGTTACCGACATCCAGTGAGTTAAAACAACACTATTGTGATATGAGCTTTAGGAGTCTCAAGTCAGCTCTGATGACATTGTCCAGGACAGATTGTACCTGATACATACAATACTCGATATGCTGTTTCTCTCTAGACATTATACCCTGTGTAGAGTGACTCGAGTCTTTACAGGCATTTAGCATTGAGGCTGTATGGAGCCTGAGGCGTCTCTGCTGAGGCAGCCTATAGTGGGCAGTCCGTGCAGAGAGTTGTCGAACAGGAAGTGGCAGAGACACAAGGCGCCTTAGGCTATGGACTGAGGAGACATGGTAGGTGATTAGACAGCAGGGGAACATGGATCATGTCAGGTCAACATCCAAGTGACAAGCCAAAACACAGGACATAGTCCCTCCCAATATACAGCGGATACGAGTGTGGAAAACACAGAGATTTTATCAAAAAGGCTTCTGTTTACGTTCTTATCTCCATCTTCAGACATATTACATAGAAAAAGGCTGCATTTCCAACTCGTGAAACGAAGAATATTTGCCATGTAAACTATATTACTTAAGTTCTGTTATTTTATTTTCAAAAAGATTTCCTAAATGATTATTTTCTAGTAAATTATTTGGTCAAAGTTATTTCTGCAATCAAATCAATTCAGTCACAGGGAATTATATGCAATTAGATCAGTCAGCTGAAATGGTAAGCCTTCAAATTGATGTATTACATAATAGTGTAAACTGTCAGTCATGTAAAACTAAATGCAATGCAAATATCATCACACATTTCCCTTTAGACAAAACCAGTGCAACCAAATCAATTCAAACTATTTTGTTTGGGTGACAGCTCACTGTTTAACACTTAGTTGCATGACTATGTACTACATAGGCTGTGTAGAAGTCAGACATGTATATTTGTTACTATAGCTACTATATCTATATGTGTTAAAGGTCCTATATACAATATGGATATGGATACATGCCCGGCTGTCTTTGCACGCCCAGCCACATGCATGGCTGCATGCCTGGCCCTATGGCAAGGCATAATAGTACTTATTTGCCTGCCCTGGCCACCCAAAGTGAGAAAAAAGGCATCGGCTAGGTTGCAAACCTTCAGAATGAAAATAGGGATGAATTGATATGTAAAGAAATAAATGGTATAACCAAAATTATAAGTCACATAGTCAGATAGGCCTATAGAGGTTACAAACCTCTCTTATAATGCTGCTCTGACCTGAACTAGTTGTATTATTGTTATTAGATCTATTGTGAATTAGATTGACTAATTTAGTTCTGTGTGTGTGCATGTGTGTGTGTGTGTGTGTGTGTGTGCGCTCGTGCGTGTGCATGTGCATGTGTGTGCATGTGCGCATGTGCGTGTGTGTGTGTGTGTGTGTATCTTAATCTAGTGATAGAAAAGGTCATATACTGTAGAGTCATTTTAAACTGATAACATACAACACCCCCCCCCCCCTCCCCCGCAAGTGTTGGTCTTGCACCATTCTCTACTCCTGTCCTTTCACTCCTTCACTCTATGTGTGTCCATGTGGGGGACTACATAAACACACATTATACCTATTAGATGTACATAAAATATTTTAATTAGTTATTTTTGTAATTCAAATGTTTAAAAATTGAATGCATTTTTGTTTATTTTATACTTGATTTTAATATTTCTTTGAGTATTCTCTCTTTTTTTGACATTCCTATTTCGCTGCATTTTTGTTCAATAGGCTAACTGCTAGCCGCTAGCAGTTAGCTTCCCCTCTTTTGATCCTGCATGGCCTGCCCTGCTGCAATAGTGAGTACTCTGGGTGCTTTATGATTGGAGTAGAGCAATCACCTAGCAACTGATGTTCAGTGGATGTCAGATGCTGGGCTGGCACTCCACTAAGCTGTGGCAGGCTGGGCTCTCAGGCAAACCCAATCTGCTCACACTGCTCAGAGCGACATGCAGGCTAGGACACCAGAGCCACTGGACCATGCTCCAGCTGTTTGCCGCACTGGGACTCTTACAGTTTGACTTCACCATATTTGGAGTGTTTCATAACACCAGAATTATGAGCGTGTGAAGGACCTTGCTATTAGCAGCTCTTATGTACATGGACCACTGGTAGCATCCCCAGGTAAGCTTATAGCTTCATCAAACTTTAAACATTGCAATGGCTGTTTATTTGATAGGAAATAGATGCTGACCCAATTAGAAATGTAAAGTTAAATGTAAGATATTTTAGAACATGAACTTAGAATTTGTAATTTACATTACTGCTTCCAGTGAAATAACTAAATGAGCTTGGGGTTCTTCCATCAATTAGTCTACCAAAAATAAGACACTTGTCCAGTAAAAACTGCGATGTCTTGAGAACAGAGAGTTCATACATTAACTATTTACTATGGGGTGAATTATTCAACAAACAAGTATTAATCAATGCATAAGGATGCTCTGAATGCAAGACTTCATCAAGCATAAGCTAAGGTGGGAAATGTTGCTGATATTGCATTATCTGCCTTTATTGTCACACAGATAAAAAAAACAATAAAAATAAATGTCAGTTACAATGTACATAAGATACAGGTATTTACAGTTAACTATATTATTGTTATTATTATTATTATTAATATTATGATTTAGTTCATGCTTGACTGTAGGCAGTTTTAATGTTCATCTAGTCATGTTCAAGTTGCATCTAATAATGTTGGCTTATGTTGTGTCTGTGTCAAGGATGGAACCCGGACATCTTCAGCAATATTTATTGGATTTGGTTCACCACACTCAATGATAAATTTATTTGTTTAATAACATGTAATGTATTTGAGATAATTGTGTGAACATCATTATAGTGGTTATGCCAATTTAGATTTTCTAAATATTGCAATATAGCCTACTCTATTTAATAATGGATCGATGCAACATGTGGGTGAATGTCCTTCATAATTAACATTAGGTACAATTACAGAATACAGAATATCATAATTCAATGAAGTGTTAGAGAAACCGCAATTACAAGAGAAAATGTAATTAGGAACCAGCTGTTCAACTATATTGAATCAAGTGTTTGTGTCATGAGTGATGTCCTGAAGCTGCTCAGAGATCTCAGAAGTATGGCTGTGAGGGGAGGGGGGCATTATTACCAATACAATAAGTAAGCAAGCAAGTAAGTCTTCATGAGTCATGAGTCACAAATGCTTCATATAAGTAAAGAGAAAATAAGTGCCTCCACACAAACCTAACAATATAGTCAAAATCCTCCTTTAAAACAACACCCTCAACCAATTTACTGCATCTAGGCCCATCAGGGAGTAAGGCTTTAGTGCCCCCTGCAACCCTAAATCCTTCATATTGTAAACAAACAAAGATATTCATTATATTTGTGGAGTGACTCTTTCACTGTTGTGTGTTTACTGACATCGAATAATTGAAAATGAACACAACATAACGGACAATACATTTTAGACTTCCCACCTACTTTAGTATTACCAAACCATGGTGAAGAGGCAAATATAAGGTGATGTTTGTGTGTGTGTGGTATATACAGTTCCAAGTCAATTGGTGTTATGGAGTAGCTTAGCAGCTTTTATACACTGAAGTCATTGAGGCATTTTTAGATGGCTTCTTAATTGAGGGAAAAAGCTGTGTGCCTCTAAGGAGATCTGAAAGCAATTAACTGACTTCAGAGGATAGAATTTAATTTAAATCTTGACCTCTGAGAGAACATTGTCATCTAGAAAAAGTCTCACAAACTCTAGCTTTTACATTAGGTCTCCCCTGACTATAAATCACTAAGCTGGAATGAATTATGTAGTCAAGTAATCAATTTGTATTAACTATAGAAACACTGACATGACTATATTTATAGTTCTTGAATCTTTACCATATATTTTAGCCATATTGCAGAAAATGATTTACTTGATTCACATAATTAAATATTTTATTATAATCAAATAGCTGAATGTTTCTATTGTATTTTAGTAATGTAAGGCATAAGGTAGAGAATTTAACATCTTGGTTTTGTCTTTGAACTATTCTGATTTGCCCTGTCAAGCCTAATAGGCCAGGAAAGATTGCTCCAAAAAAAGGTCTGAACAGTAAAGTGTCTGCAACATAACTTTTATTTCACCGTTGATATTGTTTAGGATGTAGTTGAACATACTAAAAGTCTACAAAAATAAAATGATGGGAAACACTGCAAATATCACATTTACATTTTTATGTAAATTAATAGGCTTCAATAGGCGATAGGCCAATGGGCCAAAAACCTTGCATGGTACACATATCTTTTTTTAACAATCTATGCTAATTGCTCAATAACTTTGCACTAATTAGCATTTTATTGACTACCGAATGTTTTCCTAGCAATTAAGTCCAGAGCAACTTTTCATTTTATTGTGATTATTTACTAACTGGCCAATAATAGCGAAAGTGATTAATAATTGCAAAATTGTAAAAGCTCTTTGGGAAAGAACAAAAATCTAATTGTTTGTAAATTATTTTTACAAAACCAAATAATCTTAAAATAACTTAACTGACTTTTTTTTTGTCACGTTATGCTTACCTAAAACATTATCCTGAAATTATCGTTAAAATATTTTAAACATTAACAACTATTTTCAGTGATTGCGTCCAGATGGGCGAATAACATCACACTCCCTCTGTGTTTTGTAATCCGAGCTCCTCTGTTATTTCAAAGAACATGCATGTATGTGTGTGCGTGTGAGCGTGTGTGTGTGTGTGTGCGTGTGTGTGTGCGTGTGCACACTTGTGTCTGTGTGGCTTTTGATACACTCTTGTATCTGTAGGTCCGATATCTCAGTATTACATCCTCACACTGACATAAGCCGTACATTAATTCATTCACAGAATACAGTACAATATAATACAGACTGGAAACTTGGATTTGTATTAATCTGCAATTCACTTTGAAATGTTTTATAAAAGATTTGAGAAACTATTGTTTCTAATATCGATATATATTATGTGTCTATAAATCTGATTGTGGTCTCCAATGTTACAATGCATTCTTATGCGTGTTGTGTTTGTTGTATTATTTACAGAATATTTTTGTTTTATTTACAACTTTAATACCAAATGTAAGTTTATGTAAAAACTAACTTTGTTTGTGCAAAATGGAGTAACCTGAGAAAACATACTACCAGCATGAAAGGGCTTATTAAAGGCTTACATGAGGGCTTACTGTTATTGAGGGTTTAACAAAAAGCTGTTAGAAATGATTATGAAAGACATGTAATGTACAAACAAAACAGAGAGGAATCAAGATCAAAATGAGAGACCAGCCTATAAGATTAGCTTTTATCCAAGCTCCCCACTGTGTCATCTGTGGATTTAAGATAAACTACTACCATCCTGAGACCCTAAACCAATTGTAATATACAGTGCATTTGCATCTTTCCATTATTGCTTATAATATCATAAATCAAGAAATTCAAAAATAACACGTTTATACAGTACCTACTTATTTTTACAGAAATATCATCAGCGTTTGACTGGCCTCCTTGCCACGTCTAATGGAAAGCGATCATAGAACTAACAGTAAGTAACCTTACATCTGTACATCCTTACCTTCTATTTATTGGCAAACCAGTGTTAAGCCAAATAATTATTCAGACATAGATAAATTAATGTTTTCTAATGTTTAGATGAGAAATCCTTTCATACATGAAAATTATAAGATGTTATTACTGTAGCTGCTGGCAACACACATAAGTGTAGGTCAGCTCACAATCAAGCATGGTGCTTGAAACTCTGGTGGGTTGGTCTTGTAGTCTGGGTGTTTGACTTTACGCTTTCTGTTCCAATCCCCAGCATGGGCCAACATTACCTATACCATGCCTAACCCCTATACCTGCTCCTTAGTACTACAATAGTAGGTACTCAATGTAAGTCTCTCACTCTTAAATGAAGTAATTGGAAAACTCCATACTGTAATTCATTTTTACAGTTTTCAGCATACTTAATCATAAATAATAATAATAAGACATATTTTTTCAGGATGCCTTTCCAAACACTCAAGGACATCTTACATTGTACTGTACATAGGCAAAAATAAAGATCAATATAAAAAATGTTGTTAAGATACTGTATATACTATAGTATTGAATATATAACTAAGGAAGGAATATACATTTTTAGAAACAATATACAATTACATTAAAAAGATTTGGGAAATATATACAAAATAAAATAATAATACATGATTATTGGGAGGGCAGGTTAGACACATGAGAGTGGAACAAAGGGTTACATGTTATTGGCAATTTGAAGTGATGGGTTTTGAGGAGTTTAGCAAAGGAGGTGACCATGGTAGCATGTCGTATATGTAGGGGAAGGGCGTTCCAGAATATGGGGGCAGAGCAGCTGAAGGCCCGAGCCCCCGTGGTGGAGAGGAGGAATGGGGAGGGAGGGGGGGACGACGAGACGCCCTGTAGAGGAGGAGCGGAGAGATCGGGAGGGAGTATATGCCAAGAGAAGGTCAGAGAGGTAGGAGGGAGCCAGATTGTGAACGGCTTTGTATGTGAGGAGGAATTGAACAGGAAGCCAATGATGTTGAATCCAATTTGGAGTGATGTGATCTGTTGGCGGGAAGTGACAAAGGCATGGATGAGAGTTTCAGTGTTCGAGTAGGAAAGTGAAGGACAAAGTCGGAAATGGAAGAAGGATGCCCGGGTGATGGTTTTGATGTGTGATTCAAATGAAAGGGAGTTATCAAAGGTCACACCATGACTGTTGGCATGAGATGTAGAGCTGGGTGTCGTCAGTGTAGCAGTTAGTCAACATGGTGGTGTCTCATGATCATTCCCAAGGGTAGGAGGTATGTGATGAACAGCAGAAGACCCAGCACAGATCCTTGAGGGACAATAGGTGAGACTGCCTCACAACTTCAGTTGGACAAATTGTTGGCGGAGAGAGATAGAGAGAACCAGGATAGTGCGACTCCTGCAATACCAATGCCAGCCAAACGTTTCAGGAGGAGTGGGTGGGAGATGTTGTCGAAGGCTGCAGTCAGGTAAGGACAAGGACTGATAAGAAGCTGGAGTCATTACTGTGTTTGGGACAGCTCCAGACTGAAACGGTTCGAGTCAGTTGTTGGAATTTAGATGTTTGAGGAGTTGAGAGGCCACCACCCTCTCACGTGTTTTGGAGAGGAAAGGAATGTTGGAGATGGGACTAAGCGGATTTTGAGGGGAGCGAGGGTATCCAGAGCAGAGGAAAAGGCAGTCATTGTAGTGAGTGGTGAGTTCTAGAGGGGACAGAGAGGTGAGACAGGGGTACATGTCAATCATGTTCATGAGATCAGAAGGAATATTGTTTTTTATGTTTAAGAATGTGATGGTGAGGTTGGGTCGTTGCTGTGGGAGGGGTCAGATATTTCAAACAAGATGGGTTTGTGGTCAGATATGGGGAGGTGTCCCTCAGTGACATTGTCAGGAGAAACACCAGTGGAGCAGACTAGATCAATGATGATGATTTAGCATTAACCTGGCTAACGAACAAATACTCAGGAACAATTACGTCATATACATGGGTTATGATTACTCACAAAGTTTTCAATTTAGATTAAATGGGTGGATGCAGTAGATACTGTGTGTTTTTCTAAGTTATGTTTTGGTCTTGATAGACCACAGTCTCTTGCCAGAGTGTGAAGCGTGTTATGTCAAAGGTGAGAAGGTTTGGCCTTCTATATCATTATCATCTTTAGAATTTCTCCACACTGGTTCTGAAGGTACCCA
This sequence comes from Amblyopsis hoosieri, assembly GCA_027564755.1. Taxonomy (NCBI): domain Eukaryota; kingdom Metazoa; phylum Chordata; class Actinopteri; order Percopsiformes; family Amblyopsidae; genus Amblyopsis; species Amblyopsis hoosieri. The sequence goes on from JAODUE010007200.1 coordinate 19,229, forward strand.
TCCCTGCAGGGATGGTAGGTTATAGCTGGTCACCCTCATATGCAGACAGACTGCTTGGCAGTCTGCAGTCCAACTGGACTATCATCACTGTGTGGCAGGGTGCATTTCCTGTGTGATGCCGGTACCAATCGGGTTGACTGGTCAATCACAGAGACAACATATTAGAAAAGATTTGACTACACAATGTGCTCATATTTTAAAATGAGTACTGTATATTTGTCATATAATGTTTTGCTTAGTATCAAACATGCTATTCAAATGAACTTGACACAATACAGTGCAGATATAGTGTTTCTTTGTCCATTCAGGAATGCCGGACAAAGAAAACATGAGTAACAACTCATTTGGCTCAGTCTCCAAACATCAGAACAAGGTATTGTGACATTTAGTTGACAAATATAAACTCAGTCTAAAACTATAATTATTTTTAATAAGACTAAAGGTGGTTTTGTGGCTATTATAATGGATGTTTATTTAGTTATTTGCTATTCCACATTCCACTGTGCCATACATGATGTAATACATGCAAACACATCAAAGGTGTTTTGCAAATTCATTTTAAGCAGGCCTACTATATTCTGCTTTATCTAACATCATCCTACACTGGAATGTGGACTAGATGAATGTTTGTTTAAATATAAACACGATGGTTGTGGAGATCCTGTTTCCTTTTCAGTACTTCCTGTCCCATCTTGTCCCTTGGGTCATTTCCTTACTGCTGACAGTTACACTTCTCAACTTGGCAGGTTTATTGTGCCTTTTGCCTTGCTTAAACACAATGTAGTCACAATTGGGGTGCTCGTGCGTGTGCGTATACATATACAGTATATATTTAAAAAAATAGTTGTTTTGGCAACTGCTTTTGCAATATTCTAATATTTGGGCAATTCCGTATATTTTGGTTATATATAAATATAAGGATACATCTGTGGTTTTGTTGTTATACAACAGTAAAGGACAGGCAGGCAAATACCCTATTGAATATAAAAATGTACTTTGTACTAATAAGGAGAGTTAAAAGCCTTCAGACACATTTCATGTTTACTGCTCAGTTGTGGGTTATGATGCTCACTGAACCATGTAGAAAGCATTTTAAATGTCACAGTTTCTCCTCTTACTCATTCATACAAGATGATCTATAGCCTAGTACAATATTCTATTAACTCAAACCCAAAACAGAATACTGTACATGTCATTACATTTGAATTCATTTGACATTTTAATAGAGTAAGGTTTTGTAATTTCAAAGCATAATGCAAAGTATGAGTGATAATATTCCAGCAATGAGACCTTTTAGTGATATATTGAGGGAAACACACTGCTTATTATAATTTCATAATATAATAAATAATATATGCTATAATGTTGTTTTAGATGGATGGATTAGGGGCATAATAAAATATTCTAATTGATTATTATTCAAATTGTGATCAATTTATATAACCTGATTTACCATCTTAAGCAGAATGTCAGAGTAATACAAATTATCCTTCTATTTCAGTAATATCCTAAAATATATGTTGCATTTCATTTCTAAATCTTAATTATTTTTCCACCATTCAAATCTTGTTTGATTTTGCAGAATAGACTGAAAGTCATTTTAAACCACATGTATAATACATTCCACAGGTAGCAAACATGCTTACCCTTGCCTACAATGTCCCTGTTGACGTGCACCAACAGAGGGACGATACCTGACTGTCACTGTTTCCACATTAGGTGCCATCAGAGAAGATCCTGCAAGCGGGGAAGGTGCTCCGTAATGTTATTCTTTCCCAGGCTCCCCATATGATTAGAGACAGGAAGTACCATCTGATGACATACAGGTGGGTTGGCGGGATCTTCAAACAATCTTTATACATTTTTTATCTAGTAATATTGTTGTAAAATGCCAACATTTTTTAACAGGGGTTATCGTTGTTTGTACACTTCTTATGTGTGTTAGCATTAACATTAGCATAACATAGTCCTATTTTAATATGTCACAGGTTGAGGATAAATGCTAAATGAATAAATAGCTATGCTAAAAATAAACAATAGTTGCTCATTTAGCCTACATTATTGTAGCTGTCATCATGTTGTTGTAGGCCCTATACCCTATACGAGTGTCAAATAATACACTCGATGCTGCCTATAGACATTTGGATAAGACGTTGTTAATCATTAGGCAGTGCTGTGTGGGGACAGAGCTGGTTGACTGGCAAATGCAACAGAACCCATGTGTGCACTCTCGTGCTCAAGCTGTGGGCATGTGGCAGGCTCTCGTGGAAGAGGGCGTTCTCAACCATGGTGAGTGTCTGGACTAAATCGTGAGTGTATGCACGCACGTGTGTGTGTGTGTGTGTGTGTGTGTGTTTGTGCACATGTCAATTAATGCGAAGCGACTGGTGAACGTTTCTCACTTATTTGGGTTACAGTGGACCACGACGAGCTGAGCTTTCAAGACAAGTATCTTTTCTACCGCTTCCTGGAGGATGAGCAGGAGGACGCTCCTTTGCCCAGTGAGGAAGAGAAAAAGGAGAGCCAAGAAGCACTTGGAGACACGCTGCTCCTCCTCTCACAGATTGGTCCAGACACCCACATGAGACTGATCCTTAGCAAACAGTAAGGGCCATGTGTTAAAACAGGGAGGAGTGGTGTTTTGGATTGGATTAGTGCATGGCTAATTCAAACAAAGCGATGGTTTGTGACCTTCTTACACCAACAAAACATAGCAAACAGGCCTATATGAAAGAGTTCAATAACGTGATGTTCAGTTGAAATGTTAATTAAACCTATTGAACGTTTAGTCATTGAACGCACCCATGCACTTGACCCCAATTTGTGAGCTTTGTGGTGAGCCTTTTTTGCATCACTCTGCCTCCTAGTGGCCGAATAATGCACTCTATTTTTTAAAGGCTAAAATGTTTTATATAAAATCCAAAACCTGCCATTCTCATACTTTTCTATAGACCTGCAGAAAGAACAGCAGATGATTTGGAAATTATTCATGAAGAGTTGGTCCATATAAAAGCCTTATCTCACCTATCTACTACTGTAAGTAAAACAATCATTCTGAAGTTGTAGCCACACAACAGTGTAATACATGTGTCTGTTTATTTGGCTACCTTGGGTTTATTGGGCCAGTAAAACAGGCTGGAATGGCTCTACTCTCTGTTCTTTGAAGATTGCTTCCTGTTGCTGAATGCAGAATAATGAGTAAAATAAAAGCAAAATAATGATTTGTATCCCCTTGCTTTACAGGTCAAGAGAGAGCTGGCAGGAGTGCTGGTCTTTGAGTCCCATGCAAGAGCTGGAACAGTCTGTATGTAGCCTAATGTAGCGACACTGGCTCTGTGACACTATCCAGTTCAATTCACAGTGGTGCATGACCTTTTCCCACAGTAGGGAAGATTTATTGATTGTTTTAGAAATGCATTAGACAATTCCCATGGACTTGAATAGGGATTTTTAGAGTGTCTGTAATCTGTCCTTGATTGTAGATTTCTTTTAGAGAACATCTTTGAATGTAAATGTTGAATAGATACGTTAAGGGGGTGTTGTTTGTTTCCATGTGAAATGTGGGCTGTAGAGCCCTTTGAGACTGTAATGTTATTAGGTAAGGCATATATAAATAAACTTGACTTGATATGAATTGCTTATGCACTTTTAACAATTTCTTGCTCTTGCAGTGTTCAGTCAAGGGGAAGAAGGCACATCCTGGTACATCATTCTCAAAGGCTCAGTCAATGTTGTAATCTATGGAAAAGTACGTTTTCCTGCTAAGGTATAATAACTAAATCAAACGAATGGAGTCTTTTTCTGCCCATATAATGTACTGTCTGTGTGCTGTGCAGGGGGTTGTTTGCTCACTACATGAAGGAGATGATTTTGGGAAGCTTGCTCTTATCAACGATGCCCCTCGTGCTGCCTCTATTGTTTTACGAGAGGACAACTGTCACTTTCTGAGGGTTGACAAGGAGGACTTCAACAGGATATTGAGAGTGAGGGCCTCTCATACTGCTACAGTTACCCATGAAATGGTTCTATCTCCCTCTACTGGGCAAAGTGCAGTGCTGCAGCACATCTGTTGTACATGCGTAGGCAGGACCGTTTAGTTTATTTTTTACTTAATGCAATGAAAATACTTTTTTTATATATACATGTAGAATCAAATCTGTTTCTTGATTCTCTGGCAATGTATTAACGTTGGCTGAGTTAGAACAGCAGGTTCCCAATCATGTAATCACCCATGCGATGAAAAGTGTGGTACCGGTAAGAGACAAAAGCATATGAAGCTTTAACAGGTTTCTTTGTAGAATGCCTAAGGGTGAGGTAATATCAAACTGAATGTAAACCTTCTTCTAGCGCAATCTGGATTTCATATTGCTAACCTCTAGAATGTTCCTGTCCATCGGACTAGGTCCCTAATCCCTAGTGGCAGGGCTGCCTCCACCCCTTCATGGAAAAGGGAGCATGGCATCTATTGAGTCAGGCAGCAGGGAGTAAATCATCACAAAAGTATTGAGATGATTGTATGGTGGCTTAAATATGATATTTATTTATCTCCCTGGCCTGTTATCAGTCAAGTACGCACACACCCTATCAAAAAATACAGATCTTGTCCCAGATATTGTAAATACACACAGAAAAATGTTTTGATGTCAAATTGCAACTGCGATCCTCCTTCCCACCGACGACACCATTGTGACTGTGTCTGTGTTTGAAGGACGTGGAGGCCAACACAGTTCGTCTGAAGGAGCACGGCCAGGATGTCCTCGTCCTGGAGAAGAGCTTGAGCGGCGATGGGCACCGTCACCACGGAGCCACTTTCCCTAACCACAAATACATGTACAGTATACCTGCCTGGACTTATAATACTGAAGCTCAGCTGGATTCCACCTCCGTGTTGGTGGAGGAGAATAGATGCATGATGGGAAAAAGGTGTGGGTCATATATTTGTGACTCCCTAAAACTGGAGGAGCAAGCAAAAATTATGTCCATTAAGTCTCTAGCCATATTCACTGTGGTCTGGTATACATGTGCAATAATCTCATTTTTGACTGGTTACATTTTGGTCTCCATCTGTAAATGAAAATGCAGGATGAAAGGCAGAGTACTTCCATATGCTGGTCATTAGTGAACGTTGTCCAAATGGAGACCTGTCACTGGTGTGTGGCTGCTGTAATGGAGAAGGACACATGACAGTCATGACGCCCTGGCGTTTGGGGGAAAAGGCAGGCCTGGCACGTCACAAGGGTCAACCTTTAATCAACTGCGCTCCTCACGCATGAAGAGTGGTGCGGGTGTCAAGTTGGGTCCTCCTCTAAAGTGGCCAAGGCCCAACAATACTTCCAGTAACCCCCTCCCCCCCTTGTGATGCTGTTAGCAAGTAATGAAAACAACTCACCAAGACACTCGTTAATCTTCGGCCGTCCGAGTCCCCTGTGATTGTAAATAGGATTGCTATCAAATGAGGCAATCACAGACGCACGTTCGAGTGACATAAATCAGTCAAGGGCCTTGCCTTGTCATTAAGCACTAAGAAGGAGTCTTGATTAGTAAACGCCGTGCCTTATACTGTATCACTCCAGATACACTGTGATGTCAGGAACGCCAGAGAAGATTCTGGAGCACTTCCTTGACATGATGCGATTGGATTCTGAATTCACAGAGTCAGGTACCACTCTCTTCAGTATCAAACATCTATATCATTGGTTATGATATTGCTTGATAATGTACGTTATCATATATATATATATATATACACACACACACTGTACACACATCACAGAATGTTAGAAAAGTCTGTTGCTGACAGACGTATTGTCTTGTTCTGAATGTCTTCCATCTACACTGGATGTTTCTTTTTTCCAAATGAGCCGATTTAATTTGGGGATATGTGGCCACGTGTGGTTTTCCTAAAGTAGTGACAGAGCTGGAGCCATGTGTACCAGAGCCAGCCATACATCACTGCTTGATGTGTTCTGACAGTGGCGTCACAGACGTCTGCTATGATGCATCTGTCTCTCTCTGTCGCAGACCCGGCCCTGGGTGACTTTGTCCTCATGCACTCTGTCTTCATGCCCAGCAGTCAACTGTGTCCAGTGCTTATGGCCCAATATCCTTTCAGCATTCTAATTCAAATGTGTACACAGGCCCATGGTCTAGAGGAAAAGTGCTTTTTAACATGGATATGGTTTTAAAGCAGTGGTGCATAATGTTGTCTGTAGTTGAACATAAACAGCAAAGAGGTCAATTATGGCGCAAAGCACAACAAATTCCATATTTCTTATTTGTGAAATTCTCTATTTTTTATTAATTCATTGATATTTTTTCTATTTTTATATATTTAGTAATATATAATATTTTGCACAATGTTGAGGCTAACTGTATGGGCTTGAATCTGTCTGTCTGTCTGTCTGTCTGTCTGTCTGTCTGTCTGTCGTAGCTATCGTATCTATCTATCTGTCTGTCTGTCTGTAACAAAGTGTCATACAGAATATCAGAATATACTGTTACTGTAAACAAGTCACGTGCACTGTAACTGTGTGTGCACACTGACATTGAACCCACCAGCGGGGCGACAGCGACCACCAGACTAGCATCCGTCTTGTCTTTAACTAATGTCCACCTACCATGCCCAGGCCTCACAGGGTTCTGACCAGGAGAAGGTGGCCTACACCCTCAACAACAAGTGCAGGGTGTTCCGCCTGGTGCTACAGTGGGCTTTCATTCACGGGGCTCATCTGCTGGAGGAGGACACCTCAGCAGCCTTCCTAGAGGTCAGTCCTACTAGCTCATGCTGCTTTAACAGTGTTCTTGTGTATGAACACATACCAGTAAGTGTATCAACTCATGGAGACACTACTGTATTATACTATGCTGTAGTGCTAATAATGCAGTGTTGGGTATAGGTTACTTTTTAAATGAAATGTGTTACAGTTAATTAATCTGGATTACCTACATTTAGTAACATTATCTGATTACTTTCCAGTACTTTTAGATTACTTCACACCTAAGCATTGTTCTTTGAAATGTCTTCAAAAGCAATTTGCTGTGTTGGCACACCACATCTTTCTATTTTTCTCAATGTTTTGCTCAGGGAACCATATTACATGTAAAGTAGGACTACATTTCAATTATTAATTGACGTTACTACTGTAGTGAAAGGTTAAAAAGAGAACTGCAGGTTGTTTTATGCATTTTTCTTCTGCAAACTTCTCTTTTAAATTTGAAAGTATAGCCCTAGAAGTAAAAAAAAAAAAAAAAATGTAATCTGATGGATGACAGGTTTTTTTTGTAATGTAACTGTTTACATATAATCCGTTACTTACCAACCCTTAATGCATAACTACAATGACCAGTGCAAAGCTTATCATTTCATAGCTGTTTTCTGACCAGTATTGTGCTACTAATGTTCTCTAGGAGTTTCTCAGGGCAGTGTCTGATGATGCAAAAGAGATTCCATCCATAAAGGATCAACTTCCAAAGTTGGAGAGAATTGTAAAGCACAGGTAAGATTGCATTATGTGCTGCATTTAGTTGTACTTGCTAATGCATTGCTTTAGCTGTAACTGTAATCTCATTCTCACGTTTCAGCAGCGAGGGTGCCAAATCCCTACAGAAACAGGTAACAATGAGATTACACTGAAGATAACGTTTGACTGAAGGCATTGGTGGCTTCTCAGGCTTTAGCCTCAAATGTTCGTTTTTATTTTTTAAGAGCAGGGGAAAAGAAAGTAAAGCTTCATTCACCCTTGCATCATTTCATCCATCAGTGCAATATTATAATGGTGTCTGCTGCCTGCATGTTGCCTCTGAACATGCGCAGAAACTACTATCTTATATCTCAAAGTGCAGATGTCCTAACTACATGATGTGTACAAATATAGTTCAAGGTATAGGCAGTCATTCTGGAGAAAGCTTGTTGATTTTTTAACAAACAGCAACAACAATGCTGTAGGGTGATCCCTCAGAAGCTTAAAGTTCAAATAATATTTTTGTTTCGATGGTGTTGGCCAACTATCTTCTAACTGCTTACAGCACAAGGTCTTGCTAAGTCAGTTTAGAATGGGTGATGAGCAGCTCCAGATACTACAGCCTATTACCAGTAATGATGAAAGTAAGTTCCTCTATAGTAACTTCCTCTATATTGTCTCAGTTTGTCTCAGTAGATATACTGTACTTTCTTGCAACGCTGCCTTCTTGTTTTTTTTATTGAATAAATAATGACATATGGATGATTACAGTAATCTACAGACCGTATCTGCAGACCAAGTCCTAAAATAGCATATATGAAATATAAATATACAGTACTGTATGTATATAGTAACCCAATCCCCCACACCCATTTTATAACAACACGTATTTGAGCTACTTTTAGCTAAATGTAGCCTGATTTAGTATAGTCTGCCCTTCCTTCCACCCTAACCCTTTTCCAAATGGCCTTGCATATGTTTTGTGTCTGATGAAGAACAGTTCTTGTGTTGTATCTGGAATCCTATGTGGGCGCATTGAGCTGCATTCATCCAATGTCATACCTTTGCTATTCTACCCCTGCTGTGTGCACCTGCTCACCCTCGGCAGTCCTGTTCAAGGTCTACTGCTGCGACCACACCTACACCACCATCCGCGTCCCCGTAGCCGCCTCAGTCAGGGAGGTCATCAGCGCTGTGGCCGACAAGCTGGGGTCAGCGGAGGACCTCCTCCTGGTCAACCTCTGTTCGGCTGGAGGTGAGAACGCCGGCAGCCACATGCTAATGACATGCTGGGGGGAAAACGCCACGCGGTCTGCACGGATCCTGTTATTTAGAGGCCAAGCCAGATGGCATTTTGCACTGTAATTCATGGTCGGGTAAAAAGAGTGGCTCATTTTCTGTGCAGTGGCTTGGTCATTTCTAAAATGGCAGCTAGGTGCGAGCCATGAACTGCTGAAGAGCAGAGAAAAAACTATGCTGTTTCAGCTGTGCCCTGTGTACAACTCATCACATTCTACATGCATCTGTTGCTGCCATTGGCTGGTATGCTTCTACTGTATGTGCCAAATACAGCACAGATACATTTCTGTTTGGCCTATATATATATTTGACATAGACTTTCCTTTCATGGCAAGTAAATCAACTTAAAAAATACCAAGAGGGACTTGTTGGTAATCACACATAACCATTAATTTTGAATCACTTATACATACGATACCATTGAATTATAAGTAGCTGTGTATTATTTTAATTGTATATACTGTAGACAGTATTTGTCATTTATTATTTTAATGTGAAGCCACATTTGTTTTATAAAGGTTTTGTGTTTTTCTTTAGATAAGGTTGTCCTGAAGTCTTCTGACATTTCAGTGTTCTCCACGCTCACCATAAATGGTCGTCTGTTTGCCTGCCCAAGGGACCAACTGGATTCATTGGTGTGTGGCCTGCTGAAAAACACTTAAGCCATGCATACTCATACTACATATATGCTGTGTTTTTTCATTATTTATTGTAACAACTGTCATTTTTTAATCATCCCATTGAGCTGTTTTGCAGTCTGTTTAACTGGCATATTCTCTAATTTTGCCTATGTTTATATATTTGTTTAGATTTCTGACTTACTGTATTTATGTCAGAGTACAGGTGAGCATGATAATAGCAAGCAACAAACTAAATAAATTAAGTTGGTTGAAAGAAATTACAGAATCCCAGACTTCAATGAAACAAACTGACGTAAATGGGAGTATTAGTTGGTGAGACTCCGCATTATTTCTCAGTCGCTTTGGTATATTTCTCAGATCAGAATTGAAATTCTCAAAACTACTTGTTCAACTTCCACATCAACAAGTTACTTGTGCACATCATAAAGGCAATTTCTCATAGTTTTTGAACAAATTGCAAATGCTTTGGCACAGTCATGCAAATAGTTATATACAATTGTCTGCTGTTTCCTACTTTATAAATTGCCTTCGGCGTGTTGATCAAAATATGTTGTACTAGTGCTGTGTTGATTAGTCTTACCCCACACATCATCTAGGCTTTAATTCATTGTTTATGCCATTACATGCAAAATTGTTGAACAAGCTATCATTTGTATGTAAGACTGCATGAAGCAGTCTTACATACATTTTAGATCATGTATTTTAGATCATCGTCATCAAAATGTTTGCCTATAGTTCACATTAGAAAATACTTCAAAAGGACTTGTCATTCTTATGGCAATGACATGTTCATATTTGCTTTTGAGGGATAGACTAAGGACATTTGTTACAGTGTTTCTCATTCACTTTGGTACATTTCTCAGATGATAATTTACATTCTCAAAACTACGTGTTCAACCTCCACATCATCAAGTTACTTGTGCGCATCATAATGGACATTT
>JAODUE010007211.1:0-29563 GCA_027564755.1 Amblyopsis hoosieri
ACACAGTAACATACCTGCTTACAGATAGCTTTTTGATATACTTTTATTTAAATACAAATATTACTACTATTACACTAGCAACAGGTTGTATAGAATTGAAGACCATGGCATTTTTTGAGATTTGATGCTCTTATATAAAGCAGTGGATTTTTTTTTGCTTTCTATGTAGTTTCCTTGTCAGAATAATGTATCTTGAAAGTACTCACACTGACATTCAGCAAATAATAACCATTCTTCACTGACCAGAAGAGTATTTTCATCTGTCATTCACATTCATTTTTTATAACATGTCCGCTGTTGGAATGTGTTATCATGTTAGTTTGAAGACTAAAATTGCTGTTACATCTAAAACAGAATTACATTTTGGAATAAAAATTAAGATAGTAATAATATAGAGAATATTGATCAGCTTTGCAATGCTATTTTTAAGTGACATGTAGAACATTATTATGATGATGATTAGCATGATTATCAACAGCTTGGCTTGGTTTCTGATTCAATACAGTCTCTGTTTTGAGTAATGGCTGACAACACAGCAAGTATATTTGTGTGTGTGTATGTGTGCATGTTTGCATGTCACAGCTGTAGGTACTGTATGTGTTATTCTAGCCTGTGTCTGCATACTGCCTGTCTGCATGCATGCATGCATGCATGCCTACAGTATACAATACAGGTTTCTATGTATGTGTGTATGGTACCTTCATTCTTGTGTGATTGCCTGCCTGCGTGTGTGTGTGTGTGTCTAGCTGTTCCAGGCGGGGGAGCATGTGAACAGAGTTTGAGGGCACTGTTTTCAGGCATCAATGAAGCCACAAATTTGATTTTTTTTTTCATTTTTCTTCAGAAGTAGTTTGCATTTTACATGTGAGGTAACAACCCTCACTCACCCCCTCCCACTAACCCCCATCTCCATCTCCCATTTGTCTGTCTCACACAACACACAAAACACACACGTAAAGATGTGTGTTCAGGGAACAGGTCGAATAGAATTTCAGACGTTTTGCCAGACAAATCCCAGCACTGTTCTAACGTTATCACCCAAGTGCTTGATCTACAAGCTAGAGAAATTAAGATATTGGTCTGAAAATGTCAGCTGAGCTAGTGATCCATGTTGTGCTCTCTCTTCTCATCTTCATAATTTCCCATTATAAGTCAATGTGTGTAATTTTGACACATACAGTATCTTGCAAAGTTTTTGGGTCAGGTATCCTAAGGTTAGAAGAATAGTTGCATATATTACATGTCTCTCTATCTCTCTCTTTCTCTCTCTCTCTCTCTCTCTCTCTCTCTGTCCCACTGGCTTGCTCCTCTCTTTCTCTGATCTTCCTCTCCCATCCTCACACTTTCCTGTTCATTCTCCGGAGCCCATTGGACACAGAAGTTGTCATCGGGCCTATCACGTCAAAGGAGAGATATTAAATGAGCGTGTCAGAGTGACACATTGGCTGTGATAATGGAACAATAGAGCCAGTTTCAATTATGGCCCCTTCTCTAGAGACAACTGCTAGAAATGAATTGCCACCGGTAAGTCCGCCTACCATCTGTTTATTAATTTTGACATTTGAATATATCTTCCTTTAACTTGCTCAGACCTAAATTCAGTAGTTCTGCCCTGGTTCTATTCAAACAAGCTATTTGTAGCTGAACTCAGTCGTGGCTTACTGTATAACGGGACAGAGGCTAAACAGCAAAGGATTTAATTTGAGGTAAAGACAATAATCACGATTTATTGTTGTTTGTTTGTTTGGAATTAATTAATTTGTTATATTAGCCCTGTCTGACCATAGGCCATTCCAGTACAGTAATATTTAACAATGACACTTATTTGATTTCCCTACATGCATACGTTTGATCAGGTGACATTTATGTACAGTATATTACTAAAATGATGGGTCTACTGTATCTCTTGTCCTTGCTACTGTACACCAATGCCATTCAAGTCACACTTAGAGGTAAGGTGTCAGAGGAAGTTGTGATTTGGCTGCTTGGATGCTTTATAAGATGAGGCTGACATTAGCATCACTTATGGTAAATGGACAGCATTTATATAGCGCTTTACATTATTTGCCTCACATTCACCCATTCACACACCGATGGCGATGTCAGCCTTGCAAGGAGACACCTGACCACCGGGAGCAGTTAGGGTTAGTATCTTGCTCAAGGACACCTCGACACTGTCAGCCATGCAAGGAGACACCTGACCACCGGGAGCAGTTAGGGTTAGTATCTTGCTCAAGGACACCTCGACACTTCAAACCAGCGAGTTCTTGATCACCTATCACCCCGCTCTACCACTGCACCACTTGGCGGCAAACGTCATCATTGATTGTAAACCAGGGGCCTTTAATGCCATTTATATACTGCCATTGATCTTATTGTTGACCCACTGGTTCGTATGGTATTAACTCAAAAATGGTTAGTAGAATCCCCTCGTCTGCCTGATATTCACTGAGACTCATCAAGGGTTTCAGACAGCACCTTGTCAATCCCATCTCTTTTCTAGTCTCTCTTTAAAGACCGAGAGCCAGATAACTTTATGGCCCTTTATCCAATGAGCTGTCGTCTATTGCCTCTGGCCTGGCCTTACAATCTGTTTACAGATACTTATCAGTCTGTGACCAGCTGTGTGGAACTCATCCACAGGCTTTTGCTCGCTAATTGAATTAGCATGCTGGAATTGAGAGCGAAATGACCAGTCTTTTCCCAGCGAGGCATGCGATTAAACAGACTGCAGGGCAGAAATGGGGAAGGCTTGCGAGTGGATACGGTGTGTCGCCGACTGTATGAGACGGCCTCGGCTTAACGTGGACATGACAGTGTCATTTTATGGTGGTGAAAGGGCCAAGTGTGGCAGTTGGCTACACCAAAAACTGCTTCATTTATTTCAACCACCTGCTTGGCAACTTGTTGGCTTAACTGCCACTGCTTGGGTTCCTAATAAGTCATCGTATTTTCAGTGTTTCCCTCTGTGAAACAGTCAACATATTTATCATAAAGTTCTACAGGTTCGCTTGTGTGTGAGAAATTGATGGAATGGAGGCATTTACATAATATCCTTGTTTTCCCACTTTTCAACCATAACCTGCTTTTTTTTTTATTTTTTGTTTACTTTTCTTGACCACATTCATGAGCTCGCATTGTCTTGCCTTCCCTCTGATTTATATTGTATAATGTTTGCAGTGTTGCATTTCAAGGGGTTGGATGTGTAATTTTGAAGAGTGTATGTAAGTATAGCTCCAAAGTTTTTACTGTATGAAGATATGTCACCTCAATATATTATTGGCAAATTAGAGGAAATCAAAAAATGTCCTAAAAACTTTTGTATTTATAGCCACTATAAAAAAAAAGAAGGAAGGCTATTTAAAGGCATAGTCAGATATTGCCAGCTAATTGTAAGCTAATACCCTGTTGTCAAACTCACCAAAGATCTCACAGGGCGAGGCAACAGGTGATCCATAATCGCTGTTATGAACCCCGCTAACTCCTCATTAAGGGTCTAGGTGTCCATGAGCAAGACACCCAACCCTAACTGTTCCCAGTGGTTAGGTCGCACCTTGCACGGCAGCAATCAACATCGGTGTATGAATGTGTGTGTAAATGGGTGAATGTGAGGCAATACTGTACAATGCTTTCAGTGGCTGGAAGATTGGAAAAGCGCTATATAAATGCAGTCCATTTGCCATCTCCTTGCATTTCGCTATCTTAATGTTCTCTGTGTGTGTTGAAAATATAATCTGATACTTCTACACAGCCATAGCTCCGTAAATGGGAACATTAACAAAGTGGCGAACACCGCTCACATCAACAAAGCCGTAATTATGCTTTGCTTCACAATGTGTTTTGATGTGTGGAGCCGGGGAAGGATATTGTTTTGAGTGAGCTCAAACTTAGCAAGCGTTCTCGAGAATGACTAACCCTGCCTTTAAATGTTGATGATAATAGTAACACTGTACCTGGATCAATATGGCTTACACGCATGTGTGCATGTGCATATAATCCAAACTTTTGTTTGTGTATTAACGTGCACTGTCTGACATGTCACCTGCCAGTCAATCTCTCACAGTGTGTGTGATGTATGCTAGAGGAAGATGCCTGTGATGCAGGCTTGCCTATATGCTTTTTACCAGGCCGTCTCTGATGACGGCGGACACCCGGCTAGTGTGGCCCATTCAAAGGTGTTTTTTTCTTTTCTTCTGGTCATTCTGGGCACTGTCAGTCATCTATTTAAGCGCACGGTGAACCTTGCGGTCTTGCTGGCCTTCGAACACTCATTTTTTTTAAAGCGCCACGTAACAGTGTTATGTAAGCTCGTGCTCGATGTGCCTTCGAGCTGTGCGTATCTGTCCTCTCTGCGATTGCCCGTTATAAAATGTGACACACTGTTATTTGGTTGTCATTGTTAATATATAGTTCAGTGGTTGTCATCTTAATTATTTACGCACCTCAGCGCAAAAATTAGGTTGTTGTGCTGTAGCACATCAAATATTCAATTCTCTCAGACAAGAATGGATATGACTGCATTGATGTTACTGTAAAAAATGAAAATCTTCATACCTATAGTTCATACCTAAGTTTGAACATGTACATATTCACAAGTCATTAGTCCAAATTTGCTTAAAACTTACAAATATATTGAATGTGTTATTGTTAAAGTCTACAACAATGTGCAAAACAATGAAATATTGTTTCTCTTTCCAAACAAAAAAGACAAGTACTCTGCACCACTGTATTAAGCACAGATATAAAAGCATTGACAGCAATAATGCCATGTAGTATTCTTCAATATAAATCATCTACACGTTTGGTCAACGATGGTTTATACAGCGCTCTCCAAGCTGGCCTAAGATCTGGCTCTATCTTAAAATGAGCCCTCCACGGTGTGTCTGCTCTATCTTTATGACTACATCCACATGTACACACTACTACATTTTACAACGAGGTTTTTCTAATTCGTAAAAAAAAAAATCCCTTTCACACCAGCACATAAAAAAAAAAAAAAGTAGCGGGGAGTTTTTAAATATCTTCACCCTGGCAGGAGTTTTGCTAAACATTTGGTTTCAGTGATCGGATGCACTGTTTACCTGTGGATAAAAGGCCAAATCACACAAAAAAAGGTTTGTTTTTAAAAATAGCAGTGGATGTAGCATTAGCTTTTCCCGATTCAACATTATTACCATCCCGTTATATAGATCTTTCCCACTCGCAGTCAATTTTTATTGTCGCTAGCACCCACGATAATCATTGCAATTGACTTCTGCTCCCCTTTCGTTATGTTCAAACTGTCTATAATGTTTGGAAAAGGATCAGTGTCCATCGAACTTTTCCGAGTCCAGTCTCTCAATAGTTTCTTGTCATCTTCTGACATCGCCTGCCTAATCTTTTCCAACATTTGGAGAGGGAGAGAGAAGTTTTTGAGTTGTTACAAACCTTTTTTTTCTACATCAAACAGTTGCAAGGACGGTCTATTTCCAATGGTTAAAAAAAACAAGGTTCTATTCTAGACAAACTTGTCTCCAAAAAACTGTTCTCCCCCTGTACATAAGCACAGCACTCCTGCATAAGACCAGATATTCATAAAGGTGTCTAGATCTCCCATTGAACTATAGTATTTAAAATCTACCTTTACTCTAGCTTTTACTATTTGAATGAATAAAAACAAACCTCAGCATTTATATTAAGGTCAAGTTTTATTTTTCTGCTCACATACTATAGATTGCTATTTTAGCCTGAGAGAAAGATAGAGAGAGAGATATTGTGCAATTTTGTGTCCGTGTGAATGCATTTCAAATATACTGTACCTGATGAATTAGTTTGCACCCGCATAGATCTTTATTTATGTGAAATACTGCATTTAATATAAATAAATTATTGTTCATCATTTCCCATTATAAGTCAGTGTGTAATTTTGACACATACAGTATCTTGCAAAACCTGAAAGTTTGTGGGTCAGGTATCCTAAGGTTAGAAGAATAGTTGCATATGTTTCATGTCTCTCTCTCTCTCTCTCTCTCTCTCCCCCTCTGACTGTCTCTGCATCTGTCTCTGTGTCTGGCCAGTTTCAAATCAGAAAGTTCTGTTTGATAGATATGAGCCACAGAGATCATGCATGAAATGTATTGGCTTTGATCCCTGCCATTTGACACGCGAGACATGGTTAACAGATCCTGTGCCATTTCCCATCCCCTCCTGTGCGCCTGCAAAAGCGACCTTTCCTGCCACCCGGCTATATTTAAACGCCCCGGCACTAGAGAATTATGGTGCCATGGGAAATTTTATTATCAACCCTCTCCATTTGTCTGACTTAATTCAGGCCTGCCGTAGATCCTGCAGTTGTGTGCTGTATATTTACACTGCGCTCCCGCAAACAAGGGCATTGGTGACAAAAGCCTGGCTGCCAGTGCCCTAGCGGGGGTGACACCTGGTGACGAATGCCCCGAAACCTTCGTAAAAGGCATCCGGTAGCTTCTACTGTAGCTCACTGGGAATGATACTGTAAAAAGGAATAATTATTGCCTGGCCCGGAAGTCAAACACAAAGTAAGTGACATTTAAAAAAAAAATACACAGCGAGTAAATGTCCTAGTTATTAGTCACAGAAACAGTCATCATCAGTCTTTTACTATTTTTGGTCAGCGGAAGAGAGTATAAAAAGGCACGCACACACACACACACACACACATAACAGCATGTACCCACGGTGACTTAAAGGTATAGTCAGCTATCTCAAGCTAATTGTAAGCTAATACACTTTTTGTAATATTCAACAAATATCTCGCATTTCATTGTCTTACCGTTCTCTGTGCGTGATGAAAAAAAGAATAATCCAGTACTTCTACATAGGCTTGACTCCAAACATATTCAAAGTGGCAAACACCGCTCACAACAAAGCCGTATAGTTACTACCCTTTGCTAAACAATGCGTTTCAATGTGTGGGGTGGCGTTGCGGAGGGATATTGTTTTGTTTTGTTAGCAAGTTAGCAAGTGTTGTGGAGAACAACTCTCTCTAACCCTCTTTATTTCCCTCCTTTGCTCTCCCAGTATCTAAATGAGACCATGTCTATGTGGCAGGTATGAAGTAGGTGTGCAGCGGGTGCTGCAGGTGGATATGAAAATGGAGAACTTCCCGGAGCCGCTGGGCAGCCGTTGGATGGCGTGGCAGGTGGAGTACCCAGTCAGCCGCGCTACCACGCAGGAGGTGGAGACCGAGATCCAGCTTGCTCAAGAGGACCTAGCAGGAATCGTGCCTCTGGCCATGGTGAGTGGAGCGAGTCAAACGCAGATTCATGCATCAAGTTCCCTCTGAGTCATAGAGGGTGAGAGAGTCTACCACTGTACGTAATTAACATGTGATCCCCCCGTTTAGCCTTTGATTCTATGACGAGAGTTGTTTTATGTCTGAAATATTGTTTATTCACTACATTACAATTTACAACATTGCATACATTTAGAAACGAAATAATGATCCTGGCCACACCTGCAGCTCATCAGTGACTAGAGTAGCTACAAAGAGCTACATTAAGCCTGTAGACTGGTGTGTGCGTGTGCGTGCGTGCGTGCCTGCGTGCAGCACAGCCAGATGTGTCTCCCAGAAGGCCTTAGGTGAGGTCTGGAGGCTGGAGCAGGCCTCAGGCATGCCTGGAGCTGTGTGTCCCTCAGCGAAGCAGTGGCACTCTTGTGCAGATTAACTGAAGCTCCCCTATATAGAGTTATACCAAGAGACACTTCATCTGCTTTGTTTTGTGAGCCCGCCGCAGTGACTCTGATTTAGATCAAAATGGTTCCAGTGGAAACGGCGCTACATAAATCGCCTTTGACTGAAAACAATGACATATAGCCACGTTGCGGCTGATTACTCAGACAAAGAGCGGGTTCTATTTCTGTGTTAGAGACCCTGGCTGTTGTGTAGATGCTTACTCTCTGGCTAAGTGTCGCCTATAGCGATGCATGTGAGAGATCCTTGTGGGTGGCTCCAGCAGGATTGAGAGGAATGCTGCACACATCTTCACCCACTTATCCATTCCCAGGATAATTGAAGCCACTGTTTCGTACTGCAGTATTGTTCCAGTTCCTTTCCTCACATCCCGTCGATGTCATTGATGTATGAACAGCCCCCCCGTACACCAGGAATATACAGCTCTCTCCTCTCTCGCCTTTCGTAGAAAAGAAACAGGCAAGATGAGTTGCACGATGACTTCACATGGTCTCCACGCTGAGCTGGGGATAGAATAGGGATCGACCGGAAACCCAGTGCTGGTTTTGTGCTCGATTGAATTTGTATTGCGACTTGTTGGGTCGCTCTTTGAATAAGCCTCGAATGAACGCGGTTTAATTTGGCTGGTACTGCCTGATAAGCTATTGTTCTGCAACGCTGTATCAAGGCCAGACGGCACTAATCAATCTGTTTATAGTGTCTTTTCACTAGAATCATTATGCATATTTAAAATGGAAGAAGGATTTACGGTAGGCAATAAATCACAAGAGTTTTTTCCAATAGAGACTAAAATCCATCTTAATTCACCTGCCATTAAAATCTTTTGTCTCTAAATGATTTATCCAAGTTTAACAAAGTCATTAATGTAGATGGCTTACAGGAGATGAAGATGGATGTTTTCTTTAACGTTCACTAAAACAGGTAATGCACTGTGTACGATATGTCCTTGCAAGTGAGCACACGTAAGGCGTAATGTTTTTACCATCATGACTTGCATTCCCTTGCGTCATATTGAAGGTGAGCATTCATATAGTCCAGTCCAAAGGGTAATAAAACGATTTTCTAACTTGACAAATCATTACCTTAGACAGACAGCGTCATTTCCCTGCTAGAGTAGTCTATTCTATTAGTGTGGGGGAAGTAAAGGTAAGGGAGTATTGTAAATTTCTCTTTAATGCCCAAAGTGAAATTCTGGGGTTGCAGGAGCATAAATCAACAAAGTGTGGTGCAGACAATATAGATGAGGTAATTGAATTATAAGGTACTGTATATAAAATACATGCACAAGATACAAAATAAGGTATTACTACAATATACAGTACTGTATGACCTTTGTAGAAGAGGACCTTCATGGGATGCATGCAGGATATTCATAATGTGCTACATTGGATACCAAGACCTTTGTTTTGCACTGTAGACTGGGGTGAGACTGGGGTGAGTCTTTAGCTATATACATTTTGCTCTTCCTTGTCTGGACATAAAATCAACATCACAGACTAAGTGAGCCACGCCGTGTCTTAGGCCATCCTACAGTGTGACTACTTAACACACTCAACAAACAAACAAGTAAACGCACAAATACATTCAGACCTCATTTAATACACTTTCTTTGTTTAGACTATGTTTTTGTAACTCTCTCATGTGCACAGTCGCATGTTTACAGACACACAAGCTCTCACACACATGCAGGCATGCGCAGCTTTTTGCAATCTGCACGCGCCAATATGTGAGAGGCACACAAGCGAGAAAGAGGAAGGCTGAATTAGATTACTTGAGTTCACTGTGGCATGAAAAGCCCACAGATAAGTTCCTCTTCCACCCCCCCTATCTGACAGAAAAGAGGTAAGGTAATATAAGCTTCATTCTCTCATGGTTTCCCTTGGCCGAGAGGAAGAACTCGAGGCGGAGAGGAAGCGGGAATGCTTCTGTTCAAGACTGTGTGAGATGTTTGGCTTTAGGCAATAGAACACGAAAGTGTGTCGCAGTGAATAACATCCTCTGTTATTTTGCACTATACAGTTTGATAAAGTAAATAAAAGAGAGCCTGAAATGTTTAAAAATAGACGTTTATGTGGGAGGATTATTATATTATGTTTTTTTTCTCTTTTCTCCAGTTTAGTCCAAACGCTGTGACGTCGATTTCAGTCAACACTGACACTGACTTAGCCGACGTACACAAATTTTGATTCCGAATTTTCGTTTTCCGGTTTTGTTTTAATTTAAATGTTTATGATATGTTGACAAATCATATTTTTATGATTTTGTTATTACTATTGCATATGGGTAATAATATTAACCCCATACACAAAATCGCAGATTAACTCAAATGTGTCGCAAACCTGGTAAGCCTGACGACATTTGAAAATGTTGGGATTTGGGAATGAGAAGTCTGGAACCAGGATAATTTAAAATGCTATGTAACAAATGTCTCTAGTTCTTGGCTTCTTCTGCCCACTTTTCTGCTTTTCTTTTCCTCAAGACTATATCAGTTGGCAGCAATGACGCAGGATAGAGTGTCCATTGCTGTTACAGTACATAAGTCCTGCTGTGACGGAGTCCCATTGCTGTCAAAACCAAGATGTTATGCGACGAGATAGCAAGGATGTGTTTTAACCAAACAGATGTGTGTGTGTGTGTGTGTGGTTAAAACGAATAGTTATATACTGCGATATGAAAACCTTAAACTGTTGTATACTGTGATATGAAATAGAATTTAATCTGTTGTATACTGTGAGAAGAAATAAGGTTGTCTGTGATGGTCTGTGAAGTTGGATGTGACATAAATGTGAGCTGCACAGATTAAAGGTAGTTCGACATGTCATATATTGAACAGTGGTCTCTTGAATAGACGACAGTGGAACAAGCAGTAGCAAATTGTGTTATCTTTTTAATCAAGCAGAGAGGGGAGACCAGAGTGAATGTTGAAGGCATCTGTTGACACTACAGTTTCGTGGCTATGCTCTAAGAAGAGGCTTTCATCTGTAATTTGCCCTAATTAGTCTGATAAGATAGAAGGTCTTTTGTCATAATAGAGCCACTGCAGTAATTGTGTTTAGGCCAGAAATAATCTCTTAAACTGAAGGAAGATCCATAAGTGACCGTGTCCCTAAAGGTTATAACGTAATAAAGCTAATGACTATTAGTAATGAGAAGCTTATTTAGTGCCTTCATCACATTTATAGCTTATTAGCTCAATGGCTTTTCAAAGCCTTACCCATATAATTTATGCCATGTTTTAAGTGTGGCACTCGCTGGATTGAATATTCCAAAAAAAAAGAAAAGAGTATGCTGTTTCCCATGATGGCTCTGCCATGGGTTACACCTCCCAAGGCATCAGCGACGGTGTTGCTTGAAAGATGAGCTCTCTCAATTTTTTTCTTCTCCTCCCTTTTAAAGAGGGCTCCTCCCGCATGTCATAACAGAAAATACCCGCGCGGGCGGCACGGCTCACCGCTTTGTCACCCGTTCCTGGTGGTTCTGCCAATGCAGCGATTATTTCAAAAGCGGAAAATGAAAAAAAGGGTATTGAAAAGTTTTATTGGGCTTTAGTGGTTTGTGGACATCTGAAGACTCCCGTTCTGATGCTTGGCTGTCCCACGCACCTTGCTTTCACTTCTCCTGCATTATTTGCACCTCCTCCACCCACCCCTTCTTCCTCTCTGTTTAATTGCGACAGACAAGCACACGTTAATGTGTTGTAGAGGATTTGATCCCCTCCGTAAACACACAACCTGCCACCATCACAATGTCACCCCCTGTCTCCTCCTATCGGTGTGTGTGTGTGAGTGATGTGTAGGTCATATGGAGAGAGGTCTTAAAAGCGGTAATTGGCGTGTGAACACATTTCCCCATGCTCGGCGGGAGGCCGACTCCATTATGTTTTTACCACGCACACCGACTGGGTCTGGGCTGCACCCTCATCATCATTACCCATGATGCACCGGTGCGCTGATGGAGAGGAAAAGAGGGGAGGACAAGGGCATACATCATATCTGGACTCATCCGTCTTTCTGACCTGGGCCGCGGTACCAAACTGTGCTCACTCACGCCGGCATCCAGGGGGCAATGGAGATGAGGAGAAATGAAAGCGGCCGTTTGTATTCACGCGCAGCCATGAGGCGTCATTAAACAATGCATCATCACCCCCGGCCTTCTCTGGCTACTTTGTCTCTCGCATGCTAAAGTCATCTATCAACATCTTCCATTGAATGTTTCATTTTACCACTTTCTATTTCATTCCACGCATCCTCTCTGCAAGGCAAGTGAATGTCTGGGATGGGGGGGGGGGAGTGATTTGTCAAACGCGTAGCTGGATGAAGAGGCAGAGTGTTTATACCCGGTTGAGGTCTGCTTGGAAACTCTTGAACAAATCATGTTGTGTAGTACTGCTTTTAGTCAGATTATTCTATTTTCACCACTGCCCGGCCATTCTAGTTCCTTTTCATTGTGAGGAAAGTTTTGTCGCCCCTCCTAGCATGAGTCATAGTGTTTCATAGCAGGAGTTTGATGGATGATTTTGACTTTTGACTGAGCAATTCATTAGCTCATAGCTGGGAAGATGATAATGATGTCCTTGTGCTAATTGACCCCACTTTAGTACAAACACTTGCTACAACACATGTTAAAATAATCACTGCTAAACCTTATGACAGGTTGCCTACTTGTCTAGAACGTGAGCTAGTTTCCTCCACATTGTGTGCTTTAGTGTTTTCCGCCCTCTACAAATCCCATGCCATTATGGGGCGCTACTAAATATTCCTAAGGATTCCCACTTTTCGTTGAATGTGCGGGTATACAAGGGAAGTGAAAGGGTGAGCTACATTTGCATGAAACTGCTGGCAATTGGGAGTTATTTTCAAAAGTGGATGTACGCTCTTAGTGTCACTTGGAGAAGAAACTGACTTTGTATTTGACAATCCCTGTGTAATTGAAAAGATAAAAGAGAGCAGGGCGGCTTGGTACTGTACCTTTTAAAACTCTTTTTATGTGGACTATTTGACGTATACATGTGTGGTGAGAGCTCTCTCAGCATCAAATGAATAATGTGTATTAAAGTATTATATAGAGATGTCAGTAAACAATATGTTATCATTATCTACAGCTGAAGGGATTATTTATTTGACATATATACAATGAAGGTGGATAAGCAGACACATGATAAATCCTTTAAACTCAGATTAATGTCTATGCTTCAGCACTCTTCTGACACTCACTTCAACCTAAATCTAGAACCACAATATAGCCTTGCTGGTATAAAGGAATCCCAGCAGAAGATGCCCTGTTGTAAAACCGTCATTCTCCAAAGACGTGTATCAGGTTGAATTGTAAGGCAGGTGAGCGATTAAATCCCACATAGGCACGGCCAGCACACCACTCATCTCCTCTCTCCCCATTATTGGTGGCATCCGACTTCACATTCTGGCCAGGCCGTGTTTGTTCTGCAGTCGTCCTCACCCAGCGGGGCCTGAGAGGGCCGTGCGTACCTTTTACTGGTAATGGACTCTGCCGTTAAGCTGACCTGTGCGTCTGCCTGGCTGGCCAGAGAGAGAGGTCGGTGTCTGGGGGGCAACTGAGCCAGGCTAAGCTGCTGGTATGGATCTCCATCAGAGCTGAGTGAGGAGATCAGTCAGGGCGATCAGGGGGTCACGGCCTCCGGGGCGTCATTGGCTGCTGGTGAAGAACTCTCCATCGACCGGTGGTGCGTGATAGATGCTGGAACGTAGCAGGCTGGGCTGAGTCTCCGCCTGCTGGCTCCCAAGCCTCTGTGCTCAGTGCGGGGGGAGGGGGGGTATCTGCAGGGCATCTGCTGTGCCAGCTCCACGCCATCCCCTGGCATCAGACAACTCCCCCACAGCCAGGAGGAGATGCATGAGGCACCCTGCACCCCTCCCCCCCCCGCCAACAGGGGTCTCCTCCCTGTCCCGAGGCAAACAGAACGATGGCTGCGTATCACCCATATCACCCACGATGCTCACTGATATGCACTAGGGACTTCCTTCCCCTCCCTCCTGACCTGTACATCTAGATGTATTGCAGGTGCGGTATTCATGAGTGTTGCGGGGGCTTTGTCCTATAAAGTTAAAATATAGTGATTTCAGGAGCGGACATGTTTTATTCAGGAGCTCTTTACCCAGGATGAGACACACATCCATGGCCACTGGGCTCCAGGGGATGCCTTACTGCGCCCCGGTTCTCTGCGCTCGCCACTTTCTTTAAACTATTTCCGAAAGTGCTGGGAGCACATAGGCTAGTTAGTCTCAGTGCCTTTACTATAATGTGCACACATGTTTGCTTACTGTTGCCGCACTAAGGATGAGTTACTGCTGTCCAGAAAACAATTTTTGCCGTTTATAAACCCTGGTAATGGGCTGTCATGAAAAGCGCCTGCCTCTATAATTCAAACATAGGCTACTCCAGGACAGGAAACTATCTTATCTTGTAAATAAGTTAGCAAATAGCGGGCAATTCACAAAGCAAGTTATAATTGGGGGTGAATTATTCCCGTCAACGGTGTGTCCTTGTGACACATTGGCACAATCGGGGTGTCCCATAAATCATGGAGACTCATAAATAATTTACATCTGAACGATATAGGGAATGTGACTAAAACATCAATAGTGTCCCTGAACTGTCTCGTGAGCTCCCTGTCCTCACCCATCACACCGTGACAGTAGAGTTATAGTGCAAGACAGAGGGAGTTCTCAGCAGCATAACGGCTATACGCTTATTTGCAGGTACGTCCGGGAAACATATCCCCGTAAATCCCCTCACCGCTGAAATAATGTCCTCACCAAGCTGTCAGCTGATGGTATACAGTAGGCTACCACAATGTTACATCTAGTGTGTGCCTGTTAATGTACCCCCTTTGCTCTATTATCATTATATGAGGCTTTAAAAACCTCAAACCCTTCACGATAGGTGATAGGTGCACCTATCACCGGCTCTGTACATGTCTGCAAATGAGGACTCTACTACTACTGTACCTGTTACCTGTCAAATTAGGCCCTCGGGCCCACTGCTAATTCCCTGGTAGTGAGCCCTGCCACAGGACAGGCAGCGCTATCACTCATCACCTCGCCCTTTCTACGCACGGCGACTGCTGGCATTGCTGCTGACCACCAGGTGGCTCTCCTCCCAGGTCAGCCTGGGCAGACTATATTGAGAAGATCACGTCTCTCCAAGCAACGTGTTCGTCAGGCTGGAGGACTGAATGGGGGGAGAAAATAACAGTTTGAGGTGTTTTGGAAAGTGCTGAGGAGGGATGAGCGTTTTCTTTGTAGCGAAGGCTAAGCTGCCCCCTACCCCACGCCCATTAGTTTGAGAGAGGGAATGAATGAAAGAAAGGCGAAGAGGGGACAGGAGAAGTGCTGGCTTATGCCTAGGTGGTGGAAGAATGGAAGGGGAGAAGAGAGGCCCTCATTAAAAGAGAGCGTTGGCTTCACACCCATTTGGCCACTTCAATGTGCTGTCATGCGGTGATATATCGCTCTGCATGGCGCGACCGAGGCCTCTTTTCCCACTCTCCTGTGCGTTTCCCACTTCCAGCCAATTAAAAAAAGATCACCGGACTAGATGGAGGAAACTAGATGGAGGAAACTAGATGGAGGAAACGGTACCTACACAATGTGACGAGAGAGGCTGATGAAAGAACATGTCTCTGTTAGAGAGCTTAATAGCTCCACGATGCGGCTTGAGCGGCATTTTGTGTCTGCGACATGTTATTCATCATCTCCCGCTCCCATTACATTTAATCAGATTAATGCATCACCGTGGGCTGAGGACTGGACTACAGTTATATTTAAGGTTAGCTTAGTTTGGCTATTGTTTTGTTTATTTGTATGTACATTCTTTAGACGATACAATACAGTACAATATTAATAAAGCATAAGGACACATTAATTACGCTGGTTAAATTGCTTGCTATTAGTCAATTTCACACTGCATGTGGCTTTAGAACAGCTGCATCGGTATGCTGCTGACATGGACAGACGCCATGTTTACCAGACTTTCAGCTTGCACCATGAATAATGCAGGCCTCCCAAATCCACAACTCAATGGTGTGCTTGACCTGTTCTTCTGGGAGCCGTGGTGAGGGTGGCTGGGTTAGATTGTGGACGTTTCAATGCCAGGTAGGGTTGGAGGTCCGATCACTAGTCTGGGAGGGGCTGTTTGGCATGCTGCACGCATCACTCTGGCTGACACCATAAATCTCACTTATTTTCAGATCCAACCGAGGCACGGACAGAAATTACGGTCCAGACCGCATTACCAGCCACAGTAGCAAGCTGAATGCTAACAGAGAGCTCCTTGATAAAGCGGGAAGGCAGTTCTCCTGCAGACTATGGGAGAAAAAAAACACTATCTGAGACAAGGCAGGTATAGGCTAGCAGGTAAACCACAAATGTAAATATAGCCAGATAAAGGTGTGTGTTACTGTACAGTGATACTGTATTGCAGTCATACTACACTTCTGTCATTTGACAAGCTTTGGCAACTCGCACCATGTCATTATTGTGTGTGAAGTATGGTTATTCCTTCTGTGTTTAACATGACCAAATTGGGTTGATGCCTAATATATATCCTATTTCCTGCCATTTGGTTGTTCTACTTATTAATTAATCTCAGTGTGTGCTTGCAACAAGCAAGGACTAATGGCAAGTGGTGAGTAATTGTAAGTGGAAAATATTACTATTATTGTGAGCCTTGTCTGATCGAATTGCATACTGATTGAGGTATGCTAATTCACATTTAGCATGTACAGGGTTTACATTGAGAGAGCAACATACGAGTGGCTCCGTTTCTTAGTTTTGCTGTTCATTGTGGTGTAATCTCAGGAAATGGGATGTCCTGCATTGTTTATATCAGACGATTGTAAGAGTCTTAATTGCTAATGTGTCCATCAGAACCTTCAGGAGTAACATACAGTAGCTTCCTACAGTAGTACAGTATGTACACGAGCAATGGCAATTACATTGCCTTTTTCATTTTTTCAAACCACACTTCACTGGGGGATTTCAATTATCAGTTTAAGTGGGGTTGTCAGGGAAATGCTCAGTATCCAAAATCTAAAGACTAAATAATCTATTTGAAAATCAAAAGTACTAATGCAGAATACTTTTCAGTATGGTAATGTTGACAGCTCTGACATATCTAAAATTCCAAATATAAATGTGATAAACCTCCAGCGTAATAAAATCCTCATCAGGTAATAGACGGATCCTTTCTGTTTTACAGGCTCATATTTCTCTGCGACTTCATTCAAATGAGTGAGTAATGCTGCTGTTTTGCTCTGATGGTCTCCATTTTGCATGTAATTGCGCTGACTCTATCTGACTCGTGTGAGACATTGACACATCACTGTGGGGTCCCACTGAGGCCTATTACTGCCAGGCCCTCGCTCTCTGATAGCCGCAGCCTGCCGGGTCATCTCCAGCCACTGCAATTTAACGTTAGTGTGCGTTTTCACCCGGTCCCAGCCATTTACCCCATCATGTATCACAGACGACCCTCTGGAAAGGCTGGCATCCCAGCGGACACGGAATTAATTTACGACAACTCCTGGTTTTAGAGGGAATTGAATCAGAGGCGCAGAGAGAGGAGGGTTTATATGCTATATAATACTGTCACAGTCTATAAAAATGTAATGAAAAGCCATTTGAAGATTAAGTGTTTTTTGTGATTCATCTCTTGGCTCAACTAATATTCATTTCACTCTGAAGCTGAATGGGCCCAGTAATTGATGCTTACAAGCAACCAGGCTCCTTTCAACCAAACGTAATCCTCCTTTTCTTTTTCTTATTCACAAGATCCCAAACACAAGTGGAAGCCTTTTTAAGCCTAGTCAACAGAGCAGTGTAGAAAGGCCTACGTATTTCCTAGTTGGATATCTGACAAGGTGACAGCAAGTCAAATGTTTGGCCCTGTTGGGGCTTGCTAATACTGTAACAATATAAAAGAAACAATTGCCTTTCCCAGGTGCAACTAAGAAATAAGATTTCTTAAAGATCCAGTTTCCAGGAATAGCTATATGAACTATGCTTACATATCAGTATACTTGTAACTATTTCACAGTAGAAAAAACACTTTTTTTGTCTTGAAATAAGCATTTAAGCAGTTGATGAAAACACAGTGGGTGGCATTCTCTAATGTGTGTGTGGTGTATTGCGGTGCATTGCTCTATGTATATTACATGTACAGTAATTACAAACACTGTGTACTCCTTCCCAACTGTCCATTGTGATGCCTTAGACGTTCAGTTTATGTAAATTGAGCCACATTGCAATGTCTTTGTGCAAGAAGAGGAGACAATTCCACTTACATGGTTGACTTTGGAGACTAACTATTCTCTTGTCTTAATTGGCCCCAGTTAGCTTCTTTGACAATGATGTGCCCATAATGAAAGGTTAAGAGATCTCTTCAGCGTAATGAAGCTGTGCAGATGAACTCCAACCCATCGCTTTCTTCTCACACCCACACAACGACCTCGTGCTGTCCGGGCGCTTTCTCACCCGTGACACATTGTGCCCCTTACAAGCCAATTTCACCAGCTGTGCTTTTTAAACATAGCTTATAGTTTAAAGTGGGCCGGGGAAAAGTCATAATTTACACATTAAGATGTCTTGGATGGAGCTACCGACAGGCTAAGCCTCACTATGTCAACCTAATGACATTTACAATCCATTCACAAAGTCCTCCTCACTCAGCCCAGCCACTTCACGTTCTGCCAAGGCAGAGGTGCAGTATGATGACATCAGGAAAGTAGTCTTTGTCTATAAACCTTTATTGTCTGGAGGGACATCATGAGGTTCTGATGGTAAACCCTATGCCAAGATGCCAGCCTACTGTTTGCCCTTCCACGCCCAGCCATCGGGGTTACGCCCGACGCTACAAGACAAGTGTCTTGATACAAAGGAAGACTGGCAGCTGATGGTTGACAGGCAGCTGGCTCACGTCCCAGGAAACTGTCACAGTGATCGGGCTTAGGGCAGAAACACACAGAGAGGGCGGCCATATAGAGATGTACCAGCTCAGTGTGGTGGCTCGTGGATGCTCATATTTGCTCTTTAACCTTTTAAAAGAAAGGCCATTGGAATTGCTTATTTTTTACCCCTGTACCATTTCTAATAATGCCCTATTCTAATAATTACATCCACATCAAGTAAACTCTAGTCTACACATATTGTTGCAACTGAACACAAAAGTAGCTACTCACAGCTTCAGTAATGGCCTATAAATTCGACACACTCAAGCATCCAATATTAACATAATCCAATACAATTACAATCACCAGCGACAATCAGCCAGTAACTCTCCTCCCTGCAGCGGTGTTGCTTCCAGGGTTGAATCACCTAACAATTACTGAGGCGATTGCACCAAGCTTCCCTGCTAATACACCATGTTCTCAATAACACTTCACGTATATGGTGATTCCCTGTTCACGTTGAGCTGGCTGAAACTGCTCGGCCTTTCTGGACAAGTCCTGCGCTGTAATCTCCCTCTGCTTCTCCCTCTCTTTCAACAGGATTCTGAGATTGTGAACACCGCGGTGCTGACCGGTAAGACGGTTGCTGTCCCGGTCAAGGTCGTGACTGTCAGAACAGACAATACAGTTACGGACGTCTCGGAGTCAGTGAAGTGCTGCTCCACTGATGAAGACGTCGTGAAGGTCAGTGAGCAGAAGCGATGAAGGTGTGGGCACGCTCCTTTCCACATCTCCCCTCATACAGAAACATTATGTTGAGTAGGCTACTAACAAACACGTTCTCATTCCCAACTCATCAAAAATTGCAGCTTGGTCAATGGCCTTTCTCGTCAATTTTCGAAGTGTTAGAAAGCCTTTGGCGTCTTAGGATGAATACTTTGGTCATTGACTGTTACGGCAAGGCTACGGAGTTACCACTGATTTATTTTTAGCTACTGTATATGGGCATGCAATCTCAATCGTGACATGTTAAAATGTATTTACCTGAAATCATAATTAAATTGTTTGTTAGTTTTCGGTATAGGCTATGTGTAGCCTATGATTTCAACTAATTACATTTTAACATGTCTCGATTGTATAATGAGTATTTATCTACAACCAGGAGCTAATACTTGCGCTGAGATTGCATGCCCATATAGCTAAAAATAAATCAGTGGTAACTCCGTAGCCTTGCCGTAAGAGTCAATGACCAACGTTTTCATCCTAAGAAGCCAAAATCTTTCTAACGCTTCGAAAATTGACGAGAAAGACCATTGACCAAGCTGCAATTTTTGACGAGTTGGGAATGAGAACTTGTTGCTACTAAGGAATTGTAGTTTTATTCCATTAAGTGGTAATATGTATTTTTACAGTATAAAATCAAGAATATGGCGTTTATCACACTGTTACTGTACTTCATATGTCACTTCATGAAATAGAACTATCTTTCATGTAATTAAAATAGCTTATCTCGAATGAGGTATTTATTTCCCTTTATTATACTGTGTGAACCTACTTTTGCAGATCCAGAAGCAATGAAATAGTTATTGAGATATACATTTGCAGAAGAGTAGATGATTTTGTGTGTGTGATTTGGTTAATGTAAGCGAGGTTTCCTAAGTTCTTTGTATTGTGCAACTTCGATATTTTACACTTCTTGTGAAAGTTTGCTCACTGAACTCATTTTCGTTTTAAACAAATATACAGTAGATGTTCAAGGCTCTCTCAGACTGTGAAAATAACAAAAACACAGTTATCCAACAGCTTTCCAACTCAAACCCTGTGGTGAGTGACAATACATTATGAACTTGCATAAAGGCTTGTGTTAATTCAATACATTTTATGCGTGTGACAGATTTTTCTGTTTGGCACATAAGTACAGTAAATCCTGCACTAATGATAAACAAAGACCAGTTATGAATAAGAGTGTTTATATGGTGTTTATGATTAAGACTAGTGACAGGTGGCTTGAGTCTCCCTTTTAAGGCAAAACTGAAGAAACCTGTCAGCAGTTGCTGGATACGGGAGCTTCCTTTAAAAGGAGGGCCACAAAACACCAGTACCTTATAGTGATATGAAGCTTAAAGCTCACATCAGTGTCTGAGCTCTGCACCAGGCTCACAGAAGCTTCCTAATTAACTATAGAAACACCAAGTTGCTGCACCAAAAGGAAGCCTGTGGTCTGCTTCCCATCTAGACTGGCTAAGACACCGCAAAGCATCTCAAAAAGAACGCCCCGCTATGCTAAGGGCTTACAGTAACTAAGTAATGTCTGTTTCCCTCTCTTTGGACCTGTCACCCTGACCACAATGGATTGTAACCAAATCAATATATTACGAAATGTACCTTAATGAGCCGTGAAGGAACACAAAAACCTGTATTAAAAAACCCATATGGCTCTCATAATGGCTTTGTATATTACCTTATTCTGAATGTAGCTTTTTCCGATTAAGTCAGACATCTGGGATATGGCAATATTATTCAGACTTTAAAAAGCAGCTTTTGCCATTCCACTTTCCAAATTTTGGAGTATGACTGCAGTTTTACGAAAAGGGAAAGTCGTCCACAGGGCAAATATATCGTTTACTAAGTGTGTAGCCATAGGATGTACTGTACATCATGGGGCGTTACTTATGCACTACTGCATTTAATGTGGAAATATTAGTAGAACATTCATTTTCAGTAGGAATGTTGTCTATTTTGGACAAAAAACATAATATTTTGTGCATGCCATCGTAGTGAGTGAGATACTGTAGGTGTGCCTGAACATTCAGAATATGGCCTCTTTTGGAACATCCAAGCGTAATGTTATACTATATACATGACCTATAGCATATTATCGGAATTGTAGAGAAATCTTAGTACCGTATACATGTACTGTAACTGTAATGTAGTCAATTACTTTCCGAATCCTTACAATTACGTCCTGAGAATCCGTACATCACAGATAAGGGAATTACAGTATTACCTTTTATTTCAACATCTGAATCTCTAGCTCACAGTGTTCCTCTCTCACACTGCATTGAAACACTATGCTCTTTTGCCTGCAATCCTATATGTAAACATGACTAATTTATCCAATTTTGATCTGGGGAGTTAATGATAAGCAAACGCAGGGTGACGTTAAACGTGAATAATGAATCACTCTTCTCATTAAACACTGATTTGATTCCTTCATAGCCTTTTAATCACATTTGGATTTAAGCGATAACTTAGGTCATATGCTCTTCGTGTGAATCTCTGGGGAGAATAGTCATGCTTTAGCAAACCTTTTCTGACATACTGTGGGTAGGCAGAAATAAGCCTCCTGCTTTGTTGTCTGTGCATATTGTGCTTTTCAGCTTTCTAGTTTTGACAGGACAGTTTAGGGCCACTGCTTGCAACTTTGCCATCTGCTTGTGTGTTTGTGTGTGTCTGCTAAATTTAAAACAGATGTTATCAGCGGTGTTGTCTAGGATACTGTCAGAGTGTCACATGTGGCTGTGTTGACTGCAGGACATCTTTCTTTTGATATTTCGATATAAGACGTAAATGATGCCTTTAAAATTACTTTACAAATGGTTTATTGTGATCATTTAAATGGGACAATAGAATATAATATATTCCAAACGTTGGATATAGACACATTTATTTATTTATTTATTTTCCCCATAATAGTGATATCATAATGCCTCCTGATGTCTATAGACTCAGAAAGTTGTTCTGATTCACATGTTCACGGTGTGAGTCGTGCTAAGGTGTGGCCGATACTTTTTTGCGAATTTGGGGACCACTAATGGTGGCATAGTTGTAAAAGGGTTGGATTAAAATTAATAAATTGTCAATAGGAGTGGTGGGGGCTGTCTTCAATTACGGCCAATCATATCAGCTCCTTTCATTCCTTTTAAAGCAGTGAGCTCTCTGTCAAGGCGAACTGCCAATTTCATAATGAACGGCGAATGTCTAGACTGGCTTGACAGAAACGCTTCCCACAGGAGGAAACTGTTAACCATGTTGAAGAGGTGCAGAGGTGCCAAGTGCACATATACTGTACAGTATAAGTTGTAGTAGTCATTAATTAAATTATTCAAGAAATAGGCCGACATAACAAAAGTCTGTGCTTAGCACTTACTCACCTAAAGCTCAAAAACGACCACACAACGCCTACGTCTGCACAACATTAGCTG
Source organism: Amblyopsis hoosieri (assembly GCA_027564755.1). NCBI lineage: Eukaryota > Metazoa > Chordata > Actinopteri > Percopsiformes > Amblyopsidae > Amblyopsis > Amblyopsis hoosieri. Next base: position 22,838 of record JAODUE010007211.1, read on the forward strand.
CGTTTACGTGGACTCCAATATTCCGATTGGAATCTGGTTAAAAGCCCAAACCTGAATTAAAATGCACCATATAAACACCTCAAATGGAATAGAAAGGCCCAAACCCGATTGAAATTTTATTCAGAAGCAGAGGGGTAGTATATAAACCGTTCCATAACCCACTTGAAAGAAGAATCATACCATTCAAACGGTTTAACCAGATTACTGGCTGCTTCTTCTGCGCAAGCCCCAAGTCTTTAACTTTAGGATACTATTGGTTTGTGAATGTCACATTTATTTGAGGCAGTATGCTGCACAGCCATTTTACAAAGTGTGGACAACACAATTGCGAAACACTTAAATAAGTGAATAAGAGCTACGGTGACTTCATCTGGAGCTGCAAATCCCTCCACCAAAATATCCTCACTCTCCCCGACATCCCTGCAAAGGTGGCTAGTCAGTTAGCCTAAAGGGTTAGCTTTTCTGCTAATGGGACACATTACATTACCGAGACTACATAATGTGCGCATGTTAAACAACTATTCCTATTCCGAATAATTGCTTTTGCGCATGTTAACACCAGATTGTATAGGTACACGTACAGGTATCGCAAAATCTTCAGTTGCAAGAATTTCGTTCGGAATAACGAGGTGCCCACGTAAGCCCGTCTGTTGACAAACCACCATGCTCACACCTTGTCACTACATCTTCATTAGCGCTATCACCGTCCAGAAGCTACAGCCCTTTGTGCTCACAGTTATTTTATTTTTGATAGTAGCTACAGCTATTTTCACCCTTGCTGGTTCATTCTGTCTGTTTCATCCATCATTGTGGTATCCATGCAGTTAGTGTCGTGATGGGAGCAGGTCAAGCGATGCAGCATGCAGTAACCTCACTTACCACAGGAACCTCATCGCCAAACCAAACACTACAAATTGCGTCTACATAACCTCTCAAAACATCGCTTTGACCCACAATGTATTTATGCATGCTCCCGCTGTGAGTGGCTCTGTCATCTGCTGCTGGCATAGAGGAGATGTCTTGGGGGTGTGGGGGTTAGAATATCAAAGCTCTGCCCCCCTCGCACTGAGGTGAGTGTTTTGTCGGATGCAGAACAGCACGGGCTGCCTAATTGCTTCTGTCAAGCCAACTCTATGTTCAAGCCAGAGACAGGCCCACCCCACTTTTTTTTTTTTCTTTTGCCTGCTGCTCCCATCGCTCATCGCTGCCATGGATTGTATCTGTCCGGCAAGTTGTTAATTTCCTGGGCCAGATCCAGAGATACGTTCACTGACCTCTGTAAGTATCCTCCTGTTAGCTCCCGTTAGCTGTTTCTGATTAATGTGCCCGCGGAGCCTTCTGGACATTTATGATACCTTGCGGGATGAGAGATCGTAAAGATACTCCATTCACACCACCTCAACAAAGGTCCCCCTGGGATCTGGCTTGGAGTGTGTGTAAATGTAAATGTACTGTAAATGCACGACAGAGAGGGTTGGTCAAGTGTGTATCTTTATGTGTTAATGGTGTAGTATTTCTTTCTACTATGTTGAGCTACAGCTTGAGCTATAGTGGGGCGCCATAGATAACTTATACAGGGTAGGGATGGCTGCTGTGAGCTGCCATGCTCGCTGTACAGTAATTGTTTCTGCTCAGATTAGTTGGATATGCATTAGAGAAATGCCAGCAGGCAGTTAAATTGCCTGTCATGGGATATAGCTCTATATGTTAATCAGTCCCGCAGCGAGGATGGCAGTTACCGCGTTGATCACCAATTCCACTTGTCCATTTTTGGCAGATTATGATGTTTACACTGTCCATCGTGGACACAAAGTGAAAGCATAGTGTATAAATACTGTAGGGACACATCTCAACGACATTTTGTCACTACCACAAATGTCTGCCCCAACTCGGTATTTGACACACAGATGCGCACATAAGTGTTGTTGACTAAAGGAATAGGTTTTGGCTTTGTTGTGGGAGGAGTATAGAGGTGTGTTAAGTAAGATAGGCAGCTCACGGACTGTTGAGTATGGTGTCAGACGTGAACGTGCTCTCAACCAGTTTCAACTAACTACTGTAAGAACCCTGTGTTTTAGTTGTGAGGAGTCATTTCAAAATTGAGTGAACTTTCAGGCAGCTTTAAATATCATTAAGACTTCAAACTTTTAATTTCTATTTTAATTTGAACCGTTAGCAAATAAAAATGTTTCTGGATGTTTATACTGTATGTTTTTATGTTATTTTATGATATGCTGGTTAATATGTTGTGCCCACTCCTGTTTGTGACCAATTCCAGGTAGAGTCAGCTACAGTGTCTTGGATTTAGATGGCTGATATTTGACCTTGATAAAAAAAACAAAAAAAAACAACACCCTTCAATGTCACAGAGTGCTCCCTTTGAAGCTACCAAATGGGACATGCATTGCCAAGTGTTGTGATAGGCTGGTTCATACTGGTTAGTGCTGGGGTAGTGCTGGTCTAGCTGGTACACTAGCACACCAGCAACCAGCATGAGATGCTGGGGTACCAGCAAACCAGCATTCCATACTGGTTCCAGCATGCAAAACATACCTTATGCTGGTGACCAGCAATGCTGTTTTTTTTAGCAGGGTAGCAGATCATGGGGAGATATTAGCTGACTTTGATTAGCTTATGAGCGTGGACTCCACCTTTAACCACCTTCCATTAACAGTTTGACCCATGACCCGTAGGTAACAGATGACAATATTTAAGGACCACTGTTCTAGGCGACTACCTGTTGAACAGGTTGTACATCCCTTCGATGAGAGACAGGGCTTAGACGTCTCGCAGCACTCTGAGCCAGTTCAGTCTGACTGAAGTGAGAGGAAGTGCAGAACAAAGGGGGCCCGATAAGGAGCCCGAACTGGTTCGACGTCTTTATCAATCCACACACACGGAGAACAATCTGTCCTACGACCGCAGACATTTTAGACACACAGCGGTCCAAAAGCTACTTGAGGCAGCTCTACTCTGTTTTTATCCCCTAAAAGCAGTGTATTCCCAGCACAGGCAAAGTAATAGAGCCCTGTGCTTCACTACATGTTTTTGTCATATACCGTAGGCGTAGGCGCAATCCTTAATAGTAGATTTAAGGATGAGAAATTGTCTGAATGGTTTTTAGGAGTGATTGCCCTCGATTTTTGTCAAAGGCTTGACAGACATAAAGGCAGTTCTTGTCTTTTTAACAAAGCCATTGAAATAGCTCAAATGCCTATAATTCCCAAGGCAGTTGCCATTTTCTTGACCAAATGGTTTGGTGTGGATTTTAAACCTGCTTGCTCTAGCAGCAATGTAGTGCAGCTGCAGTGTGCACTGCTCACAGATCTATGGAATCTTCCTCTTGCCTGCTGCTTTCTGGGCTGTTTCCATGCTGAACGTTTGTCTATGGTTATATCTGGCTGTGAAAATAGACTTGTAATGTATTTCTTGAGGATGTAGTGGGCTGTGTGATGGAATCAACAGGACCTTTGTGAATACCCAGGAAGACTGAATATCAGCTTCTAGATATACAGATTGCGTGCGTGTATGTGTGTGTGTCTGTGTGTGTGTGCGTGTGTGTGTACGCGCACGCACTGGCAGAAGTGTGCAAGTCTGCATTTCCACTTCAGCTCCAAGCTAGCCCTCTGAGGTAACATATCAATATCATAAGGCTTTTAACAGAGTGAGTGTTTGGGCAGTGGTCAGAGCTGCATTCTATTAGGACAGGTGACTCCTGGGAGAGCGTACAGTACTGTAAATGAATAGGAGAGTTAAGAATGCTTGGAGGCACCCCCTTTCCACAACTTTTTAAAATAGAAGTGACCAGGTGATATATTTTCTAAAGCAGCCTATGAGTCAGATGTTTTGTGCTGCATACTCTATTTCATCTGCTGCTGCTGCTGGTTTTAGCCTGGGGCAGGACATTTAAACACAAGCTGAATACCACCAGTATTTTCACCAGTGTATGCCATTCTTCCATCAAAGATGTCCAGCCCGCTGTCCTCCTAATGTAGATGCAGGAGACATTGGCCCTTTAATCTGCTTTAAAGACAGAAGAAGTGTAAATACTCAACTCTATGTAAACTCAAGTGCTTGTGTGGGTTCAGGGTGGGATCGTATATTCATACTTTGACATTACGTTGACTGTGTACTCCACATTCTACACAAAGTCCTTGAACATTAGTTTTTTTACGACTATGGTCATGCAGATTAATAAATGAGGCCCCATGTGTCTCTTTCCCTTAAGGGTTCCCTAAATGTTAACAAGGCTCTCTCCTGCCCCCCTCCCAGGTGTCAGACAGGTGTGACTATGTGTTTGTGAATGGCAAGGAGATGAGAGGCAAGGTGCGGATGCTGGTCAACTTCACCTACAGCTACCTGAGCACTCAGCTGGAGCTCAGCGTGTGGATCCCACGGCTCCCCCTACAGATCGAGGTGTCTGACACCGAGCTGAGCCAGATCAAAGGCTGGAGGGTCCCCATCGTGTCTAGCAGCCAGAGGTACCGTACCGCAATTGTGGCTAATCAAGCTGATAATGTACAGCTGGTAGCAAACAAGAAATGTAAAGCACAGTAATGTGACATGGGAATGGGTTTGGCATGTACACAGCTGTTTACAGTAGCAGCAAAGCGGTTAAACCATAGACTATAAATATGGACAAACCTTCCGTGACATCACCCATAGGATTGCTGAAGAACGGGTTTGAAGCTGGCTCCGTTACCATCTTTGCAGTACCTGACTCCACCTATAACTCCAAGCTATCCATAATAATAGGATAAATGTATGCCTTAACATTTTATGTTAAGTTGTATTTTATATACAACTCACCATAACTGGTGAGTTGTATATAAAAATGCATCCCTGTACAGTTGGACATTTACTGTACAATTGGACATATTAACATGGAGGTCTGTGGGGACTGGCTCGCTTTTGCAGTCAGCCTCAATTGGCCATTCAAGAAATTGCAGATTTTGGTAGGCTACTTATTGGAATGGATTAATTTCTGGACACCGGAGGTTGATGCTTGGGTTACACTAGATGAATATACTATAAGTCTATAAACACTAAACCATTAAAATAAGTTAGTTTAATAAAATAATGGATTATACATTATAAAAACATGGACAAAGATTTAATTAGAACATTGAGGGGGGGGGGGACATATGAAGCGGGGAGTCTGGGGTCCTTCCCTATATAATTTTGTGAATCAAACACGTTCTGGTGAATTCTTATGGAACAATGTGTGCCTTTTCTGCATCAATGTAGTGTAGAAATATCTATTTATTTAAAGGAAAACATAAAATACAGGAACAATTCAAAATATAATGTGGTAAGGGTTTAGGGATATAGGCCTCAACACACATAGGCATGATATAGCCTACTCTTGTTTTCTTTTGTATGGGGAAAGTACATGGTACTGTGATAAATTCATTTTATGTATTAAGCCCTGAACTTTAATAGCTCATGCTCATGTTCAAAACTTTCTGCATATTTAAAACATGTGTGACGATCTACTGTAGGCTAAACTGACTTAAAACAATATTAGTCTATTACATTTTGTCCATAACCTAATTCAACTACTACTGGAGAACAAGACTTTGTTAAAGTCAAAATCACAGAACTGTCGGCTTGGTCTAGCACTCAGTCAGCATCTAACGCCCCCCCGTGTCTGGCATAGCAGATGAAGGTGGCAAGTAGTGCGTCAGTGCCATAGGCAGACGTAAGGCCTATGGCAAAACTACACCTATGTAAAAACTGAATTATTCTCTGCTTTTATAACATGTGGTTGCTCTATATGCATGCATGTTTAAACATCATGCTTGTATTCAAGTGTGTTTTCATGCATGGACTGCTACTCATGCTATATATTATGCTAACTGTCTTTCTGTTAGGGTTGCAAGACAAAATTGTGAGAATCTGTTCTCAACCCTTTCTCATTAAGAATATTGCAAAACCGACATTGTTCATTTCTCACACTACACAGCCTGGAAGAAATATGTTGCACTGAATCTCCTTCATAGAGAATGTAGCTACTAGAAATGTAATTCACGTCTGCTTAAATTGAGTTGAGCTTCAAACATGAACAAACCAACATCAAAATGTATCGTTAATCGTGCAATGTAATCTAAGTCTCCAAAATCCACTAATATGAACAGTAGGTCACAAACACTTGTATTAGCAATGAAATATTGACTAATATAATATGATCAGTAAGTCACAAACACTTGTATTAGCAATGAAGTAATGAATATAATATGATCACTAGGTCACAAACACTTGTATTAGCAATGAAATAATGAAAAATATAATATGATCAGTAGGTCACAAACACTTGTATTAGCAATGAAATAATGAAAAATATAATATGATCAGTAGGTCACAAACACTTGTATTAGCAATGAAATATTGAATAATATTCCTTCCTTTTAATTCAAACAGAAGCTTTCTCAAAACATCTAGCTTGTTGATTTATCAGTAAGTCGCCATGACACTTGAACTATGAACTTCCAGCATTCCAGGCTGTGTTGGGATGAGTAATTGATACACTAGTTATCGTAACTAATAAAGTATTCCTTCTTTTATATTAAGTGCTATCTGCAGGCCCTCTTCATTTGTAACAATACATCTTATTCTGCCTCCACAAGAGTCCCCTTCTTATGCTTAGCAGACTCCTTCCAACGGCTGTAGTATTTAAGAATGATTTATTATCACTGCTTCGTTTGTACAGCAATTAGACAAAGAGTA
>JAODUE010007231.1:0-29553 GCA_027564755.1 Amblyopsis hoosieri
CTTGTACCCGTGATCTAGTTCTTTCGGTCATGACCCACCCTTCATGACCATAGGTGAGGGTAGGAACGAAAATTGCCTGGTAGATCGAGAACTTTGCCTTCCGGCTCAACTCTCTTTTTGTCACAACGGTGCAGTAAAGCGATTGCAATACCGCTCCCAATGCTCCAATTCTCCAACCCTCTCCCATCTCCCGCTCCATAGTCCCCTCACTCGCGAAGAAGACCCAGAGGTACTTGAACTACTTAATTTAAGGAGTACTCATTCCCTACCCGGAGTAGGCACTCCATTGGTTTCCTGCTGAGAACCATGGCCTCATATTTAGCGGTGCTAATCCTCATCCCCAACCACTTCACACTTGGCTGCGAACCGATCCAGTGAATGCTTGGGGTCACAGACCCATCTGCAAAGCGCAGCCCTGGCGGAGACCAACTCCCACCTGAAACGAGTTCGACTTATTTCCAAGAATCCGTACATAGCTCTCGCTTTGGACATACAGGGATTTTATTGCCTTTAAAAGGAACCCCCTCACCGTATACTCCCGCAGCACCTCCCACAGTATCTCCCGGGGGACCTGGTCATACGCCTTATCCAGATCCACAAAACACATGTAGACCGGAAGGGCATACTCCCAGGCCCCCTCCAGGATCTTTGTGAGAGTAAAGAGCTGGTCCGTTGTTCCACGACCAGGATGGAATCCGCATTGTTGTTCTTCAATCTGAGGTTCAACAATCGGTCAAACCCTCCTCTCCATTACCTTGGAGTAGACTTTACCAAGCAGGCTGAGTAGTGTGATACCCATAAAATTGGTACACACTCTCCGGTCCGCCTTTCTGAAGAGGGGAACCACCATCCCAGTCTGCCACTCTTTTGGCACTATCCCAGACTTCCACACAATGTTGAAGAGGTGTGTGATCCAAGACATCCCCTCCACATTCAAAGCTTTTAAAATTTCTGGGCGGATCTCATCAATCCCTGGGGCTTTTCCACTGTGGAGTTGTTTGACTACCTCAGTGACCTCCCCCAGGGAAATTGACGACGATCCCCCATCAGCCTCCAGCTCTGTCTCTGCCATAGAGAGCGTGTTGTAATAAGGAGTTCCTCAAAATGTTCCTTCGCCAAATTACCTTCTCAGTTGAGGTGAACAGCATCCCAGCCTTGCTGTACACAGCATGGATGGTTCCCCGCTTCCCCGTCCTGAAGTGGCGGATTATTTTCCAGAAACACTTTGGTGCCGACCGAAAGTCTTTCTCCATGGCTTCTCCGAAGCTCTCCTACAGCCGCTGCTTTGCTTCTGCTACGGCAGATGCTGCAGACCTTCGGGCCCGTCGGTGCTTTGCAACCGCCTCCGGAGTCTTCGGGACAACATATCCCGAAAGGCCTCCTTCTTCAGTCGGGCGGCTTCTCTGACCACCGGGGTCCATCATGGTGTACAAGGTTTACGGCCCCTTGATGCCCCTAGGTTTGCGGTACCGGCGGTTGCTTTCCACGGCCTGCGGTTGGGTTAGCAACACCGCTGTATTGCAATATTGCGGTTATCGCGACAGCCCTATAGAGGGTTACCGCCCCTTGAGGCCCCTAAGACCTTGAGACCACAGCTCTTCACCGCAGCTTCAGCAATGGAAGCTTTGAACATTTCCCACTCAGGTTCTATGTCCCCAACCTCCACAGGGATGCAAGAAAAGCTCCGCCGGACTTGTGAATTGAAGATCGAACGGACAGGGGCCTCCTCCAGACGTTCCCAGTTCACCCACACTACCCGTTTTGGCTTACCAGGTCTGTCCAGAGTCTTCCCCCCCACCTCTTGACCCAACTCACCACAAATGGTGGTTGGTAGCCAGCTCTGCCCCTCTTTTCACTCGAGTGTCCGAAACGTGCGGCCTCAGATCAGATGATATGATCACAAAATCGATCATCGACCTTCAGCCTAGGGCGCTCTGGTACACTTATGAGCATCCTTATGTTTGAACATGGTGTTTGTTACAGACACTCTATGACTAGCACAGAAGTCTAACAACAAACGCCCGCTCAGGTTTAGATCAGGGAGGCCATTCCTTCCAATCACACCTCTCCAGGTGTCTCCATCATTGCCCCCGTGCGCGTTAAAGTCTCCCAGCAGAACTATGGAGTCCCCTACTGGAGCCCCATACAAGACTCCGTTCAGGGTCTCCAAGATGGCCGAATACTCCGAACTGCTGTTTGGTGCATATGCACAGACAACAGTCAGTTTTCCCCCCCACAACCGTAGACGTAGTGAAGCTACCCTCTCGTCCACCAGGGTAAACTCCAACGTAGCAGTGCCCAAACCAGGGCTTGTTAGTATCCCCACACCCGCCCGGCGCCTCAAATCCTGGGCAACTCCAGATTAGAATATAGTTCATCCCCTATCCGGGAGTTCGGTTCCAGAACCAAGACTGTGTGTAGAGGTAAGACCCACAAGATCTAAATGGTTGCGCTCCACCTCCCGCACAAGTTCTGGCTCCTTACCCCACAGCGAGATGATGTTCTACGTCCCCAGAGCTAACCTCTACCGCCCAGGTCTGGTCAGTTGAGGACCCTGACCTTCACTGCCACTCATACGACAGCACACCCGACCCCCATGGGTCCTCCCACAAGTGGCGGGCCCATAGGATGGAGAGGAAAGTGCCACATTGCTTTTTCAGGCTGTGCCCGGCTGGGCTCTGTGGCAAACCCAGCCACCAGGAGCTCGCCAGCGAGCAGACAACACAGCTCTCAGGGTCATAGGGACACACAAACCTCTTCACCACAATAAGGTGATGATTCCCGGAGAGGAGTATTGTAATGTACTTATATTACTATTATGCCATTTAGCTGATGCTTTTATCCAAAACAACTGAGAACAAGATGACATAGGGGTCAGGCATCAATAATACTTACAGGTGGACAACACTGTGGCTCAAACAAACAACATTCAGGATGAGAGTCGACCACCCAGACAAGAGACCATTTGCTTCCACCAAGTCCCCAGGTAAACAATTCCACAGACTGGATTGACCTGTGTTCTACCATTATAAAATAACACTACAGTGGGCTCGTGTAGGGCTCACTTTTATCTATTACTCTGCACCTGCATACATTCCCACTATCACTAATACCTATGCTGTATTAGCTCCTGCGGCATCTGTTAATACTACAATTGACAATGTGAAAATTATTATACATAGTTTTAATGCTAAATTTGGTTTGCCTACCATCACCTATTGCATCTTAACTGTCCTGGAGGGGTAGATTCCTCCTTCTGTGGTCCCTTCTCAAGGTTTCTTACTTTTTTCCAATGGGATTTTAATGGATGTTTTTCCTTGCCCAGGGGAGGAGCAGGTTAAGGTTAAGGGGTGTTGTTTGTTTCCATTTGAAATTTAGGCTGTAAAGCCTTTTGATACTGTAATGTGATTAAGGGCTATATAAATGCATTTGACTTGACTATACTTGAAATCCCTATCGATGCAATGGAAGTTATTTTATCCCACATCTCATCCTTTCTTCTCCATCGGTAGGTGTTAATTTACTGCACAGCTCACCAGTGAAAACCAGGCTAACTTCACTGAGGTCCTCATGAGGTACACGGAAGCTGAAGGACTCATTGTAGAATGGGTCTATGGTTCCCCGCATGCAGGACGTCTTTTTAGTCTTTACCAGCTTCAGCCCTCTAACCAGCTGGACCTTCACAAATGGATCTGCAGGGCCCAAGACACCACAACATGCTCATGACTGACGTGTCTGTCTTGGTAATACACACAGAGCCCTGCTTTGTCAGAAAAGCATCTGCATCTACAGATTTTATACATGTAGCCCATGCAGCCTTTTCATTGGAATCCTTATTCCCATCAGAGATATGTTACAGGTTTTTACAATTGCTGCATGAACAGCATGTCAACATTTATGCATCATTCAATACATTTTAAAAACTCTTTACGCAGTATAATGCCCAAAATGTACTTAATCCAACAAACCTTTCATACATATCTCACAATCAGATAATTCTACCAAAGATATTAGTTGTATAACTTTTTCACTCAGTAAATTACCTAAAAAACAATTGTTAGCATTAGGCTACAGCAGCAATTATGTTCGTGTTTATTTGTTTTTAAATGTCTCCTTTAGCGTAACAAAATAATTACCCCCTTCACAGTACAAAATATTTTTTTTACAGAAACAGGTATTTTGTCTTTTTTTGCATAGTAGGTAATTGCAAGATAAATTACAAAATATGAATGTAACAAATGCGCTTTTAATGTATGTATGTATAGTAAAAAAAATCTAACAAACAAACCATTGCAACAAACTGTAACGCCGAGAGGGCGAGGCGAGTAACAACACACTGCCTGACGAGCAACAACGGCTCTTCTTTTAATAGAACAAGAACATTAACTCAAACAGCGAACTCAAACTCAAAAGACAAAACGGCGTATACAGTCACGTAACAGACCAACTAAACAGGAACGTGAACCATGAACAAAACGTGAATAATAACCCACACCCCCTCCCCGGAGTCAACGGTCTTTATGCCCTCACGCCCACACGGCTGACGGCAATCGGCCTGATCTCACGTGAGGCACTGGGGATGTGGGCAGTCTCTCTCCGGCCGTACTACCCCGGCGAGACCAGGGAAGCGTTACACAAACAAACCAATGCTTTACATAATTGCTCTTTTTGTAGTTTGTAATATCGTGATATACTGCAGATTAAATATACTGTATTTCAATATCATATTTATAGCAAATTGTGGTCTACTTTAAATGTTATATACGTTTTTAACTGTAAAAATGTATCAGTTTATCCTGTAGTAAACGTGCAATTTTGTGCAAATCAAATACTGCTGCATTTGAGAATTGTAACGTGTGTCTCCAAAGTGCAGTGTACAATACAGGCCTACCTGAACCCTGGCACATGTCTGTTTGTAGGAGCTGCTTGGCTCGGATTATGTCCACATTAAGTCTTCCTGCACTGGGCAGGTAGGTAAGAGATAACAGCAAATCTCCCAGTTCCACCTCGTTCTGCAGGGAGAGAAACATGGAGGAGATATGGCTTTTTTTTGGTGACATGCATTTGTTAATGGGTACGGGGAAGTATAAACATCTGATTTTGATTGAGCATTTTTCAATGTACATAGGTTGTGCAGTAATACATTAGAGTAGTGGAATTTGTTTAATTTAGAATTTAGAATTCACATTGAAGCATTACATAATTTATAATATATGACTTGTTCCTGTAGAACAGTAAGATTATTGTTTTGTAATTATATTTTTGTATTTGAAAGGAAACATCAATGTTACAATTTATAATAAAAAACAAAATGTAAGTATTATTACTTCAAAGTTGACATAAAATGCTATATACAGTAATGTAATTGCACTATGATTTTTGCTTGGTAGTTTGGTAGAATGAGTATGAAACATGTAAGTGTTTTAATGTTTTAGAATTAGGTTCATTTTTGGCATTAACTGAACTGTTTCTAACCCATATGATTTTATATTTTATTGCATTTATAGTGTTTTTATGATAGATGTTTTATTTTTCTTGTTTTATTACAGTAGAACTTTGGGATAGCATTTGGTCTTGTATGCAAATACATGAAAATATTACTAAATAGAATCTTTAATCTTGAATAATCAGACAGATTTCTCCATAAAAATGTTGTGTTCATTCATTCATTAGCTCATTCCTATACTTTCCTATTTTACATTGTTAAACAACTGAAACTTAATATGAACTGAAAATATAGAAAATTCCTTGAAGCAAAAAGTCTTCTCTGCCCAGTCGTCACACATTTGATCTCAGCGGGTCATTATTTTCTCTACAGCTTCTCACCAATGTAGGCATAATTGCGCCCATTTGTCTGACCTTAAACACGCAATATTTTCCCCTGAAAAGAGTTAAATGTTTCTTAGAGGTAATACTACCATCTAGTGGTGCAGAGCCAGCAATGCCAATGTTAACTCTATGGTGGTCTGCTACCTACAAGTCTGGTCTAAAATGTTGCTTAGGTTACCTGTAACCTCTATTTGGAAGAAGGTCATCCTGGGAAGGGTCTCAAAAATATAAATTAGATATGAACATTTGTATTTGATGTTGAACATGCACATTTTTCACTAAAGAACCCAGATCATGAAAGCTTCTTATTGAATTAAAATTGCTAAAAAGAGAAGACCGCAAAATACATACCTCATATGCAAGCAACTGGGATGTTTGTGTCAGAATCAGATGCTTTGCAGGCATATGTGTTTGTGTACTTGCATGTAGAGTAAAATCAGACTGTGTGTGTGTGCGCGTGTGCGTGTGTGTGTGAGAATAAAACCTCATACCTGTGAACTGGGTACCAGTGCCTTCCACCAGTGGCCTCCTTTGACCAGATCTACATCAACGAGTGGCAGCACCACCTTGCCAATCACACAGTGCCGTGAGAACTTGTCAAAGTCCACCACCGACAGCAGCAGTGTGCGCCTCTGGGCCTCCAGGTAGGGCAGGTGGAAGGTGAAGCGCTCCTCAAACACCGGGTTCTGGGTCTTCCGCTTCACACCTGTCTGACGGGAGTTCTTGTGGTCTGGCAGCAGGCTCATCTTGACATAGGGGTTGGAGTGGGCCATGTCCTGCCTCGCACCATCACAGCTCAGTGGAGGAGACAGGTCACGAGCCTCGATCACCCGTACACCCAGGTGCCCGTTGATGAGGTCATATCTACACAGCACATGAGGTAACCCAGGACTCTGATCATAGACTCCACAGATGGCTATGGTCTTATTTCTACAGTCACAGTTATGCTTTTATTTCTTTTTTTTTAGTTCTATTGTGTCATATATGTTATATAATGTTTTGTTTGTAAAACATTTAGTAAAATCTTTGGCTTTTATGAATCATTAAACTGACACTAAAACAGACACTGACACTGTTTAAGATTAGATTAGTTACTTTGAGGGTTGAGCCAGGAATGCTGGAGAAGATTGTTGATATTTGAACTTGATCAAAACAAATTCACCTCTCCTTGAGTGCTTCCTCAGATGTTCCCCTTTAAAATTGAATACACTTTGCCGTGGTTGGGACAGTGTGGTGCGGTGTGCACCACTTTGTTTGTGTTCCCATTTACATAGCCAGGGCTGTGTAGAAACACCAGATTTGTTTTCAGCGGGCACACAGTAGAGGCACCTACCATCAAGAGATATTCACTGAATTTTACAAAAAGTGTATTATCTTACAATCTCTTACCCCACCTTTAGTTTAATCAGTATAAATATGATAGTCTTACACTTCTGTGTAAAGCATCTTCTGTGGTTTACCCAGCTGGCTTCTACATTGAAATTAAAGCAAAGCATCTGAATTAATAAAGATCCCATTATGAAGGCTTGAACCTTACTGGGTGCTGAAGTGAAGCATGCCCAGTTTGTATCGAAGCAGGATCTCGTCATCGGTCATGGAGTCCATGTCATCCCCAGAAGAATCATGGGAGTATAGGCGGGGCTCCAGCTTGTGAAAGTATTCATCTGGAGGGGGCTGAGGTTTACGCAGTGGCTGAATAATCTCTTTTCTTGGTCCCATCGCCCAGAACTCAATGGGCTTCACATCTACTAAAGCAGAGCTGGGCTTATAGCTGTCCAGACCTAGGAGAGGAGAGGAGAAGAGAGGAGAACTGAAAAAAAGAGGAAAGGACGATTATGCTTCTCAAATAACAACAAATTGTCCTTTACTGTAAATAGTCTGCAAGTAGCCTATTAGCACTACGTAAGCCACTCTGTGCTGAACATCTCCTACATGTAAGCTCAACAGCACATTCAGGAAGTGGTAGGCTACTGTTGATTTTCATTGGTTAGCATCGTCACTCACAAGTCTGTATCCTGCAGTGCTTTATTTACTCATTTCTGTTTTTCTATTTATTTTAAGCAGTAACATGCTTAACGTAGCCTGCTTACGTGTTGTTACGTGTAAGTTTAGCGTCCGAGTTGGGCATTAAGTTATGTAGTCGTCGTGCATGTCAATCAAAATACCTGTCAAGTAGGCAGGTCTTGACACAGTTAGCCAGTGTTGTGACCCAGACTTTACGCAAGTAAAGGCTGGCTCTGCGATACTACTGTAAATGTAACTTGTACTCTTTAGATTCTGGGCGGTCCAGGGACTTGACATGTCATTCCTTGGTCCTGGACTTAATGACATGGATTGGTTCTATTAATTAACAAACGACTAGTTGAACTCAGAGTCTGAGACTGGCCATGGTTAACTCACTTGAGGTCTGTCTGACCATGCTGAAAGTGGACTGGGATAGCTCAGAACCAGAGCGTATTGGGGAAGGAAAGCTGTCTTGAGACAGGCTCGGCACAGATTCTCCATGTTCCAACTCTTGTGGATCCCTTTCAGTGTTATACTTGTTCATACTGGGATGAAAACAAGGAGATAGAGAGAGGAGAGATGGAAAGTAATGGAGACAAAACAAGAGTGGTAAATAAATGTAATATATATATATTTCACATTTGTTCAGGTATGCTAAAGATACACTGCTTACTTTGGGAACATCTGTAAATGACCCTGGACCACTGAAACAAGGCTTAGACATATAAAATGACTGAAAGACGAATGCTGAGTGGCTGGCAATCCTCTCTTAACCCTATAGTTCATCGCTACCTTGTCCTCTACCGCTACACGCTCTGTTGTGAACAGATCTGTCTAAAACATAAACAGCGAGCTGGGGTGTATTGGGGTCCTGGGGTCAAGGAGTTACACTGCATACTAATAACTATAACAGCAGTAGTAGAATGTTGACATGATGAATAAAGTTTACATAAAAGCTGAAAAAGTAGAATACAAGGAAAGATGACAGGAGATAGAGGATGAACAGAGGGAGAAGAGGAGTGTGTCATAGAGGAGATACTGTACTCTGCAAAGGTTGCACGGGATTCAATCTTTTTATATTTCCATGCTGCCACAAATTGGTTATCACTTTTTGCTAATCAAATTTAAATACAGAACATTTATTTTATGCAGTGGTATTCATTTGCAAAAGTGACATTGAACATGTTATTTACAGTAGCCTACCAAGTGCCATATCATGCTTTAATGTCTCAATAATCCACATAATTGTTCTATAAATAATGTATATTTTAAAATATAGCTAATGCTATAGTTAAAAAAGATAACAACATAAGTCATGTAATATTCTACACATAGTTTATTGTGTTTACTTTGTCTATGAAGCCACAAATCATTTTCTCATGTATTTCTTTAATGTATTAACAAGATGAAGTGTGCTGAGTACAGGTGCAGATAAATGAGCATAACAAACACTGAGTCACAATCAAACAATAAACAAGCACAGAGAAGCGATTAGACAAGAAGAAAACACTTATATAATCAAAATGCTGATGTTATGTTGTACAACAAATAATAATCATTACCAAACATACCAGACCTACAGTATTTACCCCCACAGCACAACATGTGCAATGAAAGAATTAGTATGATGATGATAGTAGAGGCAAAATGGGGAGAATGTTAGAATACCACTCCAGGCGTGTATCGAGGCAACGCCTCTGGGCAAGAGCAGACCCCCAGGTGGCAGGGCAGGCTGGTCCCGGCATCGCGGGCTGTGACCGTGTTCCAGAACGTCTCTCACCGGGACCGAGCTGCCTTTCTCAGGGGCTGCCGGATGGAGGAGGCGCTCCTATCCCCTCCAAACGTATCTCCCCTCCTCAAAAGGAGAGGACGACCCCGTGTGAAATGTGGGGTTGTAAAGTTGTGAGACTTTAAGGTGATAACGGGCTATATAAATAAATAAATGTGGTGGTGAAGCAGAGGAGCGTTAGATAAGCGGGGTTGAAGCAGAAGAGCGTTGGTGAAGCGGTGATGAAACAGAGGAACGTTAGTAAAGCAGGGGTGAAGCAGAAGAACGTTAGTGTGAAGCGGTGTTGAAGCAGAGGAGCGTTAGTGAAGCAGGGGTGGAGCAGAGAATCGTTAGTGAAGCGGTGATGAAGCAGAGGAGCGTTAGTAAAGCAGGGGTGAAGCAGAGGAGCGTTAGTGAAGTGGTGATGAAGCAGGGGAGCGTTGGTGAAGCAGAGGAGCGGTAATGAACCGCTGAAGGACTCTTCAACTGTTGAACACCTCCTGTGCTGCACCACTCAGCACAGTGATTAGATTAGTGCCCTTTAGAAGTGATGTGAGATACAGGCAAGGCAATGAAAGCTTAGGCACCACTGAGGATGCACTCCTCCAGCATTGTACCTGAATGTTGTCTAGCACCCCCTGGTGCCCACCATGTCCCTGAACACCTTGTCTACATTCAGCAGCTGGCTGCCACCACCCATGTCACTACTATCTAGAACTAAGGGAGGCTCCTCACAGCGTTATGTTGTTGTCATGTAAATGACACACAGGACACACAGTATGGAATCATCTTCAAATGTTACCATTACAATTGGTTCCTCGCTACCTTGCTTTTGTGCTTTTGGGTGCTGTTGGTTTTTAAGTTTGAAATGCATGAGTGCACACACACACACACACACACACGTACTGTAGATAGGCCTACACATACTGTAAATGAACATCCAAGGACATATAGGATGTACAGTATATATACTGTATATATACTGTATCTAAGGAGGCATATACTCTATTTACATTTCTGTGTAGCAGTGCCCGGGAGGTCTTGTGTGTGTTTTGTTTGTGTATTGTGGGTGTCTTGACCAGTGAGCGGCCAGACATTGGTTTCATCGCTGTGCTCCTGCTCCCAAGAGGGCTTAGCTAATTCTGTTCAGGAGTTCACACCGGATGCCTTTTTATCCCTAGCCATCCCTCAGGGATCATCAAGGGCCCTTTGTGTCCATGACAACAGTCAGAGGGGCAGATAGTTGCCATGACAATGGGCCAGTCTAAAACACATGACTGGAGGAAGTGTGTGGATTAGAGAGGTAAAAAGAGAGTGACAGAGAGAGGGAGAGGGTGTGTGTGTGTGGACCTAAAATTTATAATAATAATAATAATAATAATAATAATAATAATAACAACAACAACAGCACATTTCATACAGGAGTTGCAACTGAAAGTGCTTTACAATGAAGAGATCCATGGTGCTTCATAATGAAATTTGAAAAACAAGGATAAAACTGTAATATAAAAAATGGAGTAAGAAAAAAAAAGCATTTTTGACTTAACTAATTAACTTTTGGTGATAGAAAACAGACACACTGTTTAAGACAAGCAATATAAAATGGCACAGAATTTTACTACAAAATACATTGCATGAATGCTTGTGTTCTGTAATAAATAAGTTTGGATACTAATGTAGTGCTTGCTGTAGAATGCTGCTGAACTGTTAATGATTTCACAATAATATTTATTTTAAATTGACCAGAAGGATTGTCAGTTGGCTCTCGTACAGTAAATTACAGTAGCAAGGTACAGTAATATTGGAAAAACATACTGTATATGGGCCACAGTGTTTAACACTGACATATGGGATGTGACTTGTAATGTTTTATTGCACTATATAATAGTTGTAGGCATGTCTGTTTGCACGTTGCATGTGTGTGTGTGTGTGCGCGCGTGCGTGTGCAATTTCCATTGGCAGATAAGAAAGCATGTCAGGCTGAACCTCTCCGTATTTCAGACTGCGCTGTCCCCCTCCCCCCCCTTGCTGCTATAGAGCAAAAGGTTGTCATTGGTTTAGCCACAGAGGCCAGCTCAGGGCTGGACCATTTTATCGTAGAATAGGGGTGACAATATGCAAGAGATTCATACTTTATATTTATTGGATTTTGACCTTTAAAAGTTTGCTTTACAGTAACAGATGTACATTTACAAATCGTGTGTGTGTGTGTGTGTGTGTGTGTGTGTGTGTGCGTGCGTGTATGCGTGTGCGTGTATGTGTGTGTGTGTGTATGTGCGTGTGTGTATATATATGTGCATGTGGTATGTGCATGTGTGCGTGTGTTTGACTCACAGCCAGGCAGGAGTCTGGGCAGGGAAGGGTCCCAGGATCTCCAGCTCCTCGTCGCTGGATGAGCAGCAGGAGCACTCCCAACACCACAGCAGACAGGAGCGACATGACCAGTGACAGTACAGACAGTCTGAAAGTTTGGCCAGCACCCGCTGAGTGAGATAAGCCAACATGGCAGTTTACATTGTTGCATTATGCTACGCTAGGCTATGTTATGTTACATTAATGTACAATATCTTAGTGTGTAAATGTGAATGAAAGGTAAGATACAGCTAGCAACACAAACACAGCATACTGTAGATAGTAACAGTATATTATTTTTGTCTTCTCTCTCATGACTCTGAATATTATTTTCCCATTAGGGTTACTAAATTTAACCCATGATGTTAACAGCCACATTATTACATTTGACACAAAAAGAAGGACGTAAGGGGAAATCTTAAATGTATAGCTCAAACCGTCTCTTCATAGTTCAATACTCCTACCTACAGCTAATTTAAAGACTCAGACATCAATAAGAGCGGGAAAACAACCACATGCAGGCTAATGGCCATGTTCTTTAGCCAATCACAATCACAAGTAGCTCTATATGACTCTCTGCCACTAGGTGTCACAGTGTTGCCACCCTGACAATGGTGTTGAGGTGGAGTGTCACTACACAGCTGCAGAACTGAACATCAAAGACCACGAGTACAGCACATGAATATACAGTGTATTAGTGTGGAATGAAATGAAACAAAAGAAACCATAACTTAGCAGTGTGAATATCTAATACGTTTAACTATTCAATGCATTACTGAAATGTAATTACACTAATCAAAATCACATTCACATCACATGACAAAATATGGGGTGTGTTCTTGTCTATGTCCTCACTGTTTCCAATCCTCTTCATAATCATCTCAGACCAAAACAATAACTCAATGGGACACACACACAAACACACACACACACACACACACACACACACACACAGAGGGTATGTGAAGCTGTTCTCTGCTCAGGGCACACTAATATTTATAACACACACACACTAATATATTTACATAGCAAATAGTTGTTTTCTGCTATTAATAGTGTATTGTATCGTATATAACACCTTTAAAGACCTGTAAGTGGAACAGATTTCCGTTGGGTGTGTTGTGTACCTCATTGATGGGATCCAACTGTCCTTTTTCACAATTGATGAGACGTAGAGGATTGTGGGTAGTTGTAGGAGCAGGTGGGTGAGCATGGAGAAATAAGATTGTTTAGTATTTTATCCAATTTGACATACATGGCAATGACTGACTGCACCCAACTGTAATATTGTCTATAATAATACATCAGTCAGTCAGTCAGTCAGTGTAGATTCACACAAATCCCCATGTTTCCCATTATGCCAATATAGTGAAACATTTTCCTCCTTGCCTTTACAGTAAGATTCCAGTTTTGGTATAAACACACTAATGCTAATATTACAATATTGATTATTATCCACCAGAATAATATTCCTCAGTTTCTAACAGGCCTGCCTGTATGTATGCAGTAATACGTATTTATGTAACAGATGCTTTTATAAGTTCAGGTAGTCTCATGGAAGTCAGGTAGTACTAGTCAAGGGACTAAAACATGAGGGACATCACCCACCTACATCAAGCTTTCCTGTGTACATACTCAAGTGTCATCTACCATTATTTTCTTTGAGAGAGTTTATATTATTTGAAACTTTTATTTAATGTATCCATCAGCACAGGGGCACAATGGAAGACTCAACACTTGTTGATGCTACCTGTGACTGTTGGCATATTTAACATTTATACTTGCCTCTTGCTATTAGAGCTGAACTGCATGTGCATATGCTTAGCCAGGTTTACACTTCACCAATAATGCAGGCTGTAACACCACAAGCGATGACACGTGATTGTAATCATAAATTCATTCTAACCTGGTTTGAGATGGTTTGGGATTTCACTGAACACTGAAGGTACTGTATATCTGATACATAAATGTGCACTATACAAATTAAAACCAAATTAAAAGAGTTGTGTGCCTTTTGTATCTCACATCTTGTATTATTATTATTATTATTATTATTATTATTATTATTGATATTATATTCACCTAATGTATCTTCACATTAACATTGTTCAAGACACTGCTCACATATCTGTGTGGCAATGCCGGCCTCAGCTCTTTTGGGGCCCTATAGGCGAGAAAAACATAAAAAATATTGTACAAAAAGGTACATTTAATTAATTTAGGGCTACATTGTACATAAACATTGTGCTGTACATAGTAATGTCAAAGCAATAAATAATTATAGTCTGTTGGTTAAAAGAAGCTTGAAGCAGGCCGTTTAGAGCTAATTCTTGAATGTTCAACTCTTCGGGATCACCCATAGCTTCTACCATCTCTCTTAGATTAGAGAAGATGAAATCTTGTTGGACCAAGTAACTGAATATTACTGTTATGAACTGATCAGTCTTGTCTTCATTAGCAATGAATTATGTAGGCCTTCAGTTAGAGCCATTCTGTGTTCCACTGTAATGCTTATTTGGCTCTGGAATAAAAGGATGTCTTCATCACCCGCAGTGTATTCAGCAGAGGGTCCATGTTGTGTCCCTTTGTTGGCTCCTCTGAATATCTGAGCCATCTATATGTTATATATATATTATTTATTTTAAATCTCTTAGATCATCTCTGTTTGCACTTTGCAGATGTTTAGGCTTTTTGCAATTATTTTGAGAACTGTATGATGTTATTAGATATTGTGTGTTTTTAAATAGTGGCCTAATGACAGCCTACTTCTGCTGTCATTATTATAAGAGAATAACTGGTGTATGGCTTATTACATATTGAGATTGAAGCCTTGAAGAACACTGGCTTGCCTAGAATGATCAATAATCAATATCTAACAACTGGCATCATATCCACAATGCTACAGTAAGCTCTGCATATAGGCCTAAACAGAGGATAAAGTCTACTAAATGGCAACATATAGGCTACAGCTAGACTCATAAAATCTATTAATACAAATTAACTATCTGATACAGTGTACTGTAAGTCATAAATAGCCTACAACAGAAGCTACTGTAGCCAGGTTGTTGCATGGGTTGAAATAACAGACACAGCAACAAATATTATTATCACTCAGTGAGATTAAATAAAGATTGTCACATAGCATGCCCTTTGTGCCTCTTTCTCTGCATCCTCTTCTACATAAATATTATGTATATGTTGAATCTGGCATGTGTGTGCGAACGCAAGGATTATGATCGCTCATGCTATGTTACCACTGGTAATGCAGGGGGAAGCATGCAGCGCAAATGAGCAAACAGGATTTTATAAATGACTATGGCATTGTGGGAGCCTTTTGATATTCGGGGGCCCTAGGCGACCACCTAGTTTAATTGTAGCCCGGGCCGGCCCTGATGTGTGGTGTAGCATATCATTTTTTCCCTTAGACTTTGCCTTTTCTTATGACCTCCACCCCAGCACTCTCAGCTCTCTCCCAGCCCTGATGTTGTCTCTCCAGCTAGCTGTGACTGTAACCATAGCAACACCAACAGGAGTGGCATCTCTCCCCTCCCCCCACTCTCCCCCTTAGCTTCAGAGAGAAAGACAGAGAGAGGGAGGTATAAAGAGAGTTTTTACTGGTATTTATAAATTTTCCCCATCCCTAAAGTCTGTAATAGACTTCACTCACTGCTCTAACAAGCTTACCTTTTTCCAAAAAAGCTGCACGTGTGCACACAAACACATACACACATACGCACACACAACACACTGACAAATAATTTGTGTCAAAACAAATCACTACAGGTCAAACAACAGAGAAAATGATTTTACATCTTGTGATTTAATTCTGTATAAAACTAATTTTATTCTATTTCTATCATATTCCTGTAATTATACAAATTATACAAATTTCACACCAGTGAAACAAGTGTTTTCCAGATGCCGCTATATAAGGACATAAGGAATGTCAAAAAGTAAATTCCATCTTGTTTTACATTTGAATGACATGAGGATGCAAACATTTTTAAAGATGTTATTTCCAATAATCCCTAATGTATAATGTATAGTGTTTTTTATAGGATTATACTAGTACTGGTATTTTTATGTTTACTGTAAGTATTGTCAAAAGATGACAGTGCCTTACATTAATATATTGAGTTAATTGTCACATTATACACCATGTATATTCAAAACCTCATGTTAAATGTTCAGTTACAACTTTATCAGACACTTGTAATGATCATGAGAATATGCACCATGTACAAGAGCTAAAGATGCAGGATAAAGCATAGGTCTGAGAGAGAAGGAGAGATGAGGAGAAGACAAGCATAGGAAGAGAGGAGGGAAAAATGGAGGCAACAGGTGTCTGGAGCGATACATTTTGAGAGAGATAGAGATAGAGAGAGAGAGAGAGAGAGAGATAAAGAGAGAGATACAGATAGAGAGAGAGAGAGCGCGTAGTCCAGATTTATGTGGGATCTTTCTGTATGGCCATGACCCTGTGTTTGTGTGTGTGATCCTACCTGCATGTACGCCATCCTGCTCCTCAGACCTGCTCCTTGTCTGTCGCAAGGATGAGCTCTTCCCTCATGCCATCGACCCCAGATAGAGGGACCAGGAAGGAGATGAAAGAATATCGGGAAGAGAGAGAGAGAGAGAGAGAGAGAGAGAGAGAGAGAGAGAGAGAGAGTGGTCAGTCTCTTCCTGACTGATTCCTTATCCTCTCCTCATCTCCAAAACAACAACAACGTAAACCAAACTGGATTGCAGCACATACACATACATGCTCTCTCTCTTTCCCTTCCTTTTTTCTCACACTCATGATTCTGTGTTCCTTCTCTGTCTATCTCTGACCCCCTTCCCCCTCCTTCCCCCACCCCCCCTCCCTCTCTCTCTCTCTCTCTCTCTGCCTCCTTGCCAATGACTCATCTACATTTGCTGGAGTGCTGATGGTTGTCATTTGTTTTATTTTCGTGTGCGTATGTGTGTGCGTACGCGTGTGCGTGCGTGTGTGAGAGTCTGGTTTGTTTCTCACAGACAGGCTACGACGACAGCTGTCTCCATCAAGGCTGGCCTCTATATGGAGAGACACACACACTGTGTCTATAACAACACACAGTAAGATGAACATGGCTAGTTGTGTTGTGCACATGAGCATTTATAATAATCTGCTGATCATTTATTACATCACCTTTTGGGGTTTGACAGAAAGTATTAATGCAAACTATGAAGGGTATAAGGACAAGATATACATTTTATAGTAAGGTAAACTTGAAGACAACAACCAACTGAAGCGTGTTGCGAGACATGCCCACCAAACTAGTATGAAATATAGGCAGCAGATATAGGTCTTCTGATCTGCACATTGATGTAGATATAAAGTTATTTTATTTCTATACAGAATTTCCCTTTTACTCTGCAGGTAATAGTAGATCAAGTAGTTGGCGCCCCCTGCAGACCTGTCTGACCAATAACGGCACAATAATATTTAGGCAAACAGTTTCATTCAACTAAATGAAACAAATAGTTTTGAGATTCACAGTTCTGCTGACTTTTTATATAAATAATAATATATATTCTGTGTATACTGTGTATATATCGTTTTTGGCTCATTTTCATTATATTTACAGCTGGCATAAAGGAAGTATAAATACAGAAAAATAAACAGAAACTGGAAGAAGGATTTTAATTCCACATGGCAAAGGTTAACGTTCTTGGAATGGGGAGTACCACATTAAACATTATTTAGTACATTTGATGTTATCTGTAACAACAATTACATATACTGAAAACTATAACACTGTTGCTGTGCTACATTACATTCATATTTTAATATCCCTTACAGCTCTATATGATTCATTTCAATTTTTACTGTTTTTAGATTGAAGTGCACATAAAAATATTACATTGCTTGTTGTTTAACATCAATTAAAATGGTAAAGATACAATTTGAGCAATTCTGTCAATTGTTTAAGTAAATAAAAAGTCTAATTGCATTTAACTGGAGTTTTCTTAGATCATTAAAAGATCTGAAGGCTTTGAAAACAGGTTGTGGAAACATACTCTTTCCATTAGTTAGTGGCAGTAGTAAATAAAAAAAATTGGAATTCTGATTATGTAAGGCCCATCAGACGATGATGTATTCTTTATCAGTTACAATGTACTACTTAAAAGTCTGCATCTGCCCTGCTTTTCAAAGCTTTTAGTGCTAACAAAGAAAATAATAAAATAAATAATTCCTGCATTCACTCTACCTGATGATGATGTTGCTATAGCAACCCACAGCCTGAGGCCTCAGAGACTCCTCTGTGGCATTCCTTGTATGAAGTTCTGGACAACACAAAGCTTCATCCCTGCAGTGTCATCATTACAACAGGCACGAGGCCTATACAAGGAACCATGCAGCAATTAAAGATCCATTCAATTACAATTAAGAGTGTGTGACACAATCAGTTAGCGCTGGCTTTAAAGGGTTAAACTGCATATACTGTAGCTTGAGCACTGCTTTCTAAACTATATATGTGTAAAGAAATTAAATAAAGAATGAAGGTCCTATATCAACCCTGTGTAGTACCTATTTATTGTAAATGTTTGACATGCCGTCATGTCAAAGAAGATGCCTAATGCTTGTGTACCATTACCTGTCACACACCACATGCTCACATGCCACAGCATCTGTGTGAGAATAGCATGTACCCTATAATTAACCTGATGTACTTCACCATTGTAGACAAACAAATGCTCCAAAAGCCAATACAAATAAATAGCCAATGAAATACATAATCCACACACACAGTCACTTACAGTTTTTAACCTTTTTCATACCCGAATAAGGCATTTTCTATTAACACTATCCATACATGCACACACACGCACACACACACACACGCACACACACTTTTACTAACATACAGCATCAGACTCCCATCATGCACCCTTTTACCTGCACTGTCTACTGTGATAACAGCAAGGTCATGTTGGTCTGTACTGTATAGTGCAGATACTGTATCTGTGAAGAGGGTAATTCAAACACTAGTTACATATATAGAGATCATTCAAGTGTTTCAACGTAACTATAGTAACCATAGCACTCAAAGCAGCTATGTGCTGGATGCATATTAAGGGCATTGTACTCTGGGGCTAAGAACATATAAATATATTTGTAAATAAGAGGCAAGCGGAGATGACGACAGCTCATTCTTGTCCAAATTGAATATTTTGATTTCCACGTATTTCATGTCAGTGAATGAAAAGCAGATTAGGCAAAAAGAGGGATTGCTGTTGCTGGGTGAGATCAATGTAGATAAAGATTGGTAGTCCAATCTAATGGAAGGAAGTTTGATTGGAATGCATTAGCACTGCCTTTATGACAAACACATTTGAATGAAGGGATTCTAGACTGATACTTAACCGGTAGCTTGCCAGATCAGGACGGTATCACGGGGCTAGAGCAGTCACAAACCAATGTAAAAAGCCTTTTAGTCTATATCCAGGTGTTGGCAGTGCCCATGCCCATGCCCTGCCCTTGCCACAGCAGGTCCGCCTCTCTGGGGTCGACTAAGCCTGATGAGCCGGTGGAGGTGGGTCCAGGCATAGGCAAGGCGTCTGGACACAAGGTCCAAAGAGGCCGGTGGAGCCCCGGCCCACAGGTTGCCACCAACATTCCCATGAGCCCCCGCTGCGGCCTCTCTGACCAGCTTAGGAAGAACAACAGAGTCAGGCAGCAAGCTGGTGGAAGCCTTCCCCCCTAAGAAGAGGTGAGTGACACTTTGTTGTTGTAAATGATCCCTGAGGCTCTGGAGCAGGTCCTCCAGTCGAGCCACCAGGTGGCACTCTTCCCAGGCCTCTGCAGGGGTGCTGAGCAGACGTTGCAGCCAGACGGTCTTCAAGACGTAAGAGGAGAGGACAGACCTCCACATGGCAGCGCCCTGGATGTCCAGAGCCTGGGCCCCAAGGTCACGGATGGCCTTGGTGAGCTGAAGGCACTTCAGGTGGCACGAGTTCTGAGGCACGCGGGCTCTCAGCCATCCCAGCAGCCTCTGCTCCTGCCGGGGGAAGAACAGCATCCACAGGCGTGTCTCTGCCGAGGGCTCTGGCAGGCCACTGGGTTCTGTCGGGACCAGGTACAGGCCGTCGCCAAGGGGTAAGGCCAGGCGCAGGCGTATCGTCATGGAGATGTAGCAGCACACATAGTCGGAGCGAGGGGTCAGGTTCAGCTGCAGGTGTTGGCCAGACAGGGCGAGACTTAAGACGCAGCGCTGCTCGTGAGGATACCGCACCGCAGACAGACACCGCTGGACAGCTGGGTAGAACCAGCGGAGCACCGGCCCCGGGGCCAGTCTGTAGGCTTTGTTGCCTGCCACGCCTGCTGTGGATCCAGCCCAGGACATCTCCGGGGAGCCCTGAGGGTGAAGCCGAAGAAAGGTGTCAGCGAAAGGCCGATGTTTGCGGACCCATTCGTCACGATGAGGCACCTCCAAGCTGCACCTAGGGACCTGCCCCCACTCCTCCTTCTCCTGCTCAGATGCCTGTCTCTTCACAGCCTCCTGGCTTTCTGCCTTCTCCTCCTCCTCCTCCCCCTCCTCATCAGCCTTCACTTTGCCACTTCTGTGTCGCCTACTTGTCCTCCTCTTGACCGCTCTGCATAAGGTCAGCTTCACCTCCTCTCCACTGGCTCCTCTCTCAGTTGGCCTCCTGGCTTCTCTCTGCTCCTCCTCTCTCCAGATGAGCCTGGGGTCCAGCTTCAGCCCCCGTGGGACCCTGAGAGGTATGAGGATGTCAAAACAGTCTGGAGAGCTGACTTGGTGCTCCTTGTAGGAGCTGCCGACCTGGTTGGTAGGAAGATGGACGATGATATTAACAAACCGTTACAGCAGTGCATACAGTTGCACGCAATACACAGTCATAACAAGGTCAGGCACATTTTCTTATCATGTATTATATGCTTGATAAGCAGACTTTATGGAAATTGTTTGTGATTAAATAGGCCATAAATGTGACATTTTCTTGAACGCACAAAAGAGGATATTGAGAGCTTAGTGTACCCAGAAACATGTGGCATAAACAGCTATCTGTAAAATCCTGTTTTAGTTTTGTTGTGATGTTTATAGTCTGCCACACTTCCCTACAAATGAGGAAGTAGAGGTTTCACATGAAAAAGACATGCAGGCATACTGTAACAAAACAGGCTGCCGTTTTCTTTGCATTAAAGGCTTCAAAAACCCCATCACAAATACATTTCCATGACGAAATAGCTACATGTGGAAAAAGCTTTGCTGTGGAGGTGCATTGCCACTTCCAACCACACGCCCATATAGGCCTATCTGTCTGTCTAAAGGTGTACCTGTAGGAAGTCTCCTCTGAATGCCAGGGAGGACTCTGGGGCCACGCTGGTGCGCCCTGCCCTCACCAGGTCCCCAATGAGTTTGCTGACGTTGGCCTTGCTGTGGCCAACCACGTGGGGAGACAGACGCACCCAGCCATCGTAGAAGTCCTCCAACAGCTCACGCCGACCCTCTGGACTGGGTTTAGGGAGTGCACTGAGCCTAGAAGCATGTTTAGTGCTTGGGTGGGTAGAGCAGTACCTGCACATCAACAACACAGGTCCTTGTTTAAAGTGACAATCGTACGGTTTCCATATGTATAGTGGTACTATGTAGCAGGGAAGTAGGTGTAAGACATCTAGCTCAGGCATGCTAACACATAGGCTATACTAGAGTTTGGGCTCAGCTGGGATTCAAACACTTGGACCACTATATCATAATAAAATATGGTTAATTTCAACATGACAATCCTCTTTAATGAGCCAGCCACTGTTTGACACATTGACAGTGTGCTAAATGTTCGTATAGGCAGACTACACAAATGCATGCATGGGCTGCTTCAATGGTTCAGAGCAACATAATGATGCTGGCTTTGACGGTAAAAGCCACCAATGCTGTTGATTTCAGCAGGCCTACCTGATGAAAAGGAAGCATACCACGACAGCCCCGAGCAGCTTGACCAGCGACAAAAGGATTGGAGGGCCTGAGTGGGCACAGCTTTCTCTTTCTGGCGGGCAGGCGGGTTCATGGCTTTGCTCTGAGGTCAGCCTGTAGGAAATGTGATGGAGAACCACCAAGCCCGTCAGCACGCAGGTGAGCAGAGGCCAGAAGACCCTCAGGTTAAGCATATAGACAGTCATTCTGTTTCACAGTCACCCTGGGCTCCTTTGGCCACTTCCTCTTTATGTTTCTGGACTGTGTGCTGTGAATGAAATGCAACACATGCCCCAGGGCTGGGAGAGGCTTGCTTTTAATGGTAACCCATGTTGACACATGCTCCAAGCTCCTGTAGCCTGTTAACATCCACATCCGCGACTCTGGCTTTCCCTCGCTTGATGTCTCGTATGCTTTACTTCTTCCTAATGCCTTTTTCTTGCCAGATATGGTATTGTTGGCTTAGGTCAGGACAGTTGGAGCCAGAAGTTGGTGTGTAATGGTGAAGTTCCTCTTTGAGGGATGATGCATGCTGTGGTCTTGTGAATCACACCAACCACCGTTTGAAAATGCCCCCTCTCTTTCTCACCTGCTTTCTATGTGGCTCTCTTCTCTGTTTGTCGCCCACACACACACAAACAACTTCTTTGAGCGTTTCTGTTTCTCAAAATGTTTGTCTCTCTTTTTTTCTCTCGATATACACAGTATCTATCTTCTCTCTGTATCTCTGTACTGGAGTGGTGCGGGCTTCAACCATGAGCTCAGAGGAAATGCCACTCTTGAGAGTGGAATTTCAGTGCTGGAGAAAGAGGATGACAGAGAGAGGGAGGGAGGGAGGGAGGGAGGAGTAAGAGACTAGCTTGCTTCGCCTCCCCTTAAAGAGACACATACATTGTCCTAAGAGTGAGACATACACAGGAATTTGTGCTGTAGTGCAGCAGTTAAAAACATGGCTAACTTTAGCTAACTGCAATAGCGCAAAGTCAACTGACAAACCTGACTTTACCAAGTATGAGACCTTGTCAATAACCATGTGATCCAATTACCATCAACTTGTACTAATGTGTGAATGTTTGTCAGCTACAGCCTATATGCAATAGGCCTATGTATTTTTGTTAATAGTTTGGGGGAAACTAACCATCAACATATCTGTTTATTTGTATATGTGATATGTGAAATACATGGTTTAGAAGCCAGGCTTCTGTTCATCAAGTCAGTCCAGATGTGTGAAACTGCTACACAATGTTGCTACACAGTCTGTGTCCACTTATCAAAAGGACTTAAAGGGCGTAATCACTGAACTAAACAAGGGAGTACTCAGTCATTCCCTGCCACGCACACACGCGCACACAAACACACACACAGTCGTTGTGTTGACGCTCAGTGGCATGCTATGTTCACGATGGCTTCACTTTCACTTATGACCTCCTCCCTAACACATTGCCAGTCAGAAACGGGTCCCTTGGCCATATAAAAGCTGCCACACACAATACCAGCTAGCAACCGAAACCTTTACTGTAATATCACTCCTTCCTAAACTATTTTAACATACTGAAGAAACAAGACGTCATTAAGTGTATTTGACTTTATCCCTAATCGGTAACACTTTAAATTAGCACCCGGTACTTACTGGGTAATTACTGGGTAAGTATGGTGTAACTGTAAAATGTATTAAGCATAAGTATAGGGTATGATTCTAGAAATTACTGATAAAATACTGAGTATTTTACCAATATTATACAAATAATATACCTAGAATTACAATTTAAAAATCATTGTACTTGTAAATGTAATTATAGGTTACTTGCAGGTATGATACAGTACTAAGTGGACATTTCCTGGTAATTTACAAACAGGGACATTCCTTAAGATGTCTTATTAATTTTACGTGTTAATGTCATTATAGGTTACATACGGGTATGATACTGTACTAAGTGGGTATTTCTGAGTATTTTACAATCAGAAATAGAACGTTTTTTTATTTATTTTGTTTCTACATACAAAATACGTAATTACACCTCATATCCCTTATATCTACATATATTTACAAACACAGCCTAAAATACACACGTTCTTCAATATTTCTGTATACATACACTGTATATACATACGCATATATACAAACATACATACACAAGTGAGATTTCTTATTCATTGTACTTCTAAACGTAATTGTAGCTTACTTGTACATTTGATGTATGTTTTAGATGTTTCTCATCTGCTCATATATAGTGTGTAATGTGCAGCAGTCATCTCTCCGTTTCCTGCTTCCCTGGGTCGTCAGCCTTACATATGTGTCATCATCTGTACATAATGGGTCCTCTGCACACAGCACCATGTTTATTTGTTTCAGGTAGTGTTAGGCTATAATTAAGCAATAATTAAGTACAATTAATAAGAAATCCTAAGGGATGTTCCTGTTGGTAAATTATCAGGAAATACCCACTTAGTACTGTATCATACCTGTAAGTAACCTATAATTACATTTAAAGTAAATTATTTTGAAAATGTAATTCTAGGTATATTATTTGTATAATATTGGTAAAATACTCAGTATTTAGCAGTAATTTCAAAGAAAGTGTTTTCTCGCATTCCTTGTCGGTTACTCTGTCACCGACAAGGAAGGTCATTTCGTCATCTGTTTGTGGTGCGTGTTCCAGCTTGTGTATTTTGTAAATACACAAGCCGGGCAGTCAAGTGAGCGGGTGCTCACCTGCTCAGTTGACTGCGTTTGGGTCCTTTCTACCTGACAACTGACAAGGTGATAAAAGAACCAACAGTAAGGAAGTGTAGAAGTGGTGAAGCCATGTCACTGTGATTGACAGCTGCCAGCCATTAAGTACACCTATAGTGAATTTAAAACTGCCAACTGGTTTATACGCAAAGCACAAAAGAACTGCGTGGCTGAGTGTAAGGAGCAGAACAATGAACGTGAAAGTCACTGCAACCAGAATAATCTCAGTTAAAGAGGATTTTATAACATAACATTTTAATCTACATTATTGGGTGTATAATGGGCACATACAAACCTAATAAATGAGTCAGGACTTGAGCTGAAGCACATTCGGCTACTAGACTAAAAGTACAGCAAAAGGCATTATTTATGTTAACTTAGGTCACGTACCATATTAAATTAGTAAATCTATGCTGTCGATTAATGATTTTGGGCTAAATACTGTGATGCGATCTACAAAATCGGACCTTGGCAGCTCTATGCCACACATTCTATGCTCTTAACAGGTCATAGACATTACCACGAAAGTCATGTCTATGACCCAAAATAAACTTTTTTATATATACATATACATATATACATTATACCTTGTAATGTGTTTGTCTTTTGCGCGGGGGAGCAGCGCTCAAGTCCTGCATGGGTCAGATTTCACTCTGGCCTCATATTTGGTTTTAATAACTAAACGCATAGTTGTACAGGCTTAAAAGTTGAGATTTTTCCTCACACTTTCTCCCCCCCGGAATATGCCCCCCCATCTAAATCCTGCGCCACTGCTAGTTAGACAACTTAGATTCATGCATGTAGTTGTTTTAGTACTTTTAAACCAGTTGGGTGAGATTCCTCATAATGTACTAGAAACAATCCATAACCTGATATTCTCTGCTGCGTAGTGATACCACTGTTTCTTTACAGTGGAATAGGACTAATGTTGCCAGAAAGATGTTAAACCAGGAGACCCTCAACACTCCCTGAACAGCCTTTACTGCCTTTATTCAGCTTGTTATTCACAAGATGAAGGAGTTTATCTTGTTGCTGCTCTTTTGTCACGATGCATCTCCAGGTAAGACCCTGTTGACAGACCTGATGTGTCCTGATGTAGATCAAGACTAGAATGTCCCTGCTAAAAAATCCAGCATAAACCAGCATGAATTCCATGCTGGTCCAGGCTGGTTCATACTGGTTAGTGTTGGGGTAGTGCTGTTCTAGCTAGTGGACCAGCATAGTCCTGCTGTTCTCAAGCAACATGAAGCTGGTTTAGCTGGTTCACCAGTATGATCTATGCTGGTTCCAGCATGCAAAACATACATATCTTATGCTGGATTTTTTAGCAGGGGTAACAGACCTGAAGGTTATTTACTGACTGTGTGAGACAGACGTCAGGCTGATACTGTACTTCATATTCAAGGAGTTTATCTTGTTGCTGTTCTTCTGTCACGATGCATCTCCAGGTAAGACCCTGCTTACAGACCTGATGTGTCCTGATGTAGATAAAGACTAGAGTGACTGCATGAGACACACACAGTACTGTATGACACATAGCCTCATCTTATTATTCATGTGTAATTGAGCCTAAATTACCTATGACCTTTAGCTAGGTGGGGCTGTGAGTAGCCCACCAGTTGGTCGCCGTGACAACTGAACTATCAGCAACATTCTAGCAATGCTATTCAATAGCTTCATGGCAACAAAGCGAAGCATATAAGCCTCTAACACATTAAGTGATACACTGGCGCAAGAACGCTGATCAATTTCCATTTATGCATCACTGTTTCAGCACTAATTGCATTACTAAATACTAAATTACTTAATACTGTAGTGACACGGCGATTAGACAGAGGATGTTGGAAAAGGGGGCGGGGAGCAAGTTTACGACAGGGCTGGTTTTTGGAAGAGTTGTTGTTTTACGTTAAGCTCGGTTGTTGAGTTGTATTGAAGTTGTTGGTGGATTATTTTTCACGTGTATGTAATAGCTTGAGCTATCGTGAATACACGGCGAGTGTGCCAAAGACAACTTGAGTCTCCACGTCTTGATTACGTTACAATACATTACTAGTGTTGATCACTTAAAAAAATACTAAATAAAAACTACACTGTTCAAGATGGGTATTGTTGTAATGGTGCCCTAACACAAATATCCAAATTAGTATTACAAATAATACCACACATACTCTACTCCAAGCACTTGAAAAGATGAGGCATTCATTAAACTGCAAATAACACTCGGTCACCCAATTTTTCCATAGCATCGAGCAACATTAACTGGCCATATGCTGTAGTGAATGATGCTTTGATGCATTGCCATTGGATCATAACTACATCATCCGAGAGAAATGTAAAATGTTTCACTAGGTACTTATTGGTAAATAGGTACTGGAAAAACTGCTGTGGATCACTAACCAGTGTGACGGTTGTTAAATGACAACGTTGTGCTAGCTTACCCCATAAAGCCTAAAAAAAAGAAGCTTTGCAACTTGCCTTTTGGCCAGATTGAGAATGATTTTAGACGCGTCTAGCAACACCCCCTGCTTCTCGTGATACTCGTGGATGTAGGCCTGCTTGTAGGCAGCTCGCGATGCAAACAACACCATGTGGGTTCGTATTGTTACTCTGGCGTTTTGATGTGTAAAACCTTTGTATTTCACACAGATATGTGTACAGCAGGGTATAATCCCTTCGGTCTATTTCGATCACTGTTGCAGTATTATGGCCATAAGACTGACTCTGTGGATTGTTGAGTGTGCCTTCGCTGCTCGCTATATCCATACCAGCTCGAATAATCAAAGTGTTTTGACATGAACAACTGTCCACCATGTACTGTATCTGGTCACACAAGAGCTTTCTCGCTTAAAGTGAAAAAATGAAGACATTTTTTAAATCAACATTTATAAATAACCTTTTATCTTTTACGATACCAATAAAATAAATGACACAATTTTAACCGCCCCACTATTTCGCATAAAATTATATGCGAGTTGGCCTTATTAAAGTGAAGAAGAAAAAAAAATGGATAAGCATAATGTGTAAAGCAAATACAGAGATTTAGATTTACAGAGATGAATTTGTTGATGTTTGTCACTTTGCACATCCAGGTAACGTAGCCTGTTATGAAAACATTTTACAGGTTGTAAAGAACTGAAAATGGTCATTTGTTGAACTTGCAGCATTAGGTCATATTTACTGAAATCAAAAGCTATTTCAATCAAACACATCTTAACAGGGCAAGTTACATGTGAACATAGGACCCCTGCTTTGATAATCACCTTCACAATGATTGCATCCATTGATCTTGTGAGTTTATTGAGTTTCTGCTTGAATTTCTTTGCAGGATGTTTTGATGCGAACTGCCTCCCACCCTCAGATAATTTGCTTGCGGGTGCGCCATAGGTCCTCAATAGGGTTGAGGTCAGGGGAGGATGGGGGCCACACCATGAGTTTCTCTCCTTTTATGTTCATAGCAGCCAATGACACAGAGTTATTCTTTGCAGAAGGAGATAGTGCATTGTCATGCATTAAGATGATTTTGCTACGGAAGGCACGGTTCTTCTTTTTGTACCATGGAAGAAAGTGGTCAGTCATAAACTCTATATACTTTGCAGAGATAATTTTCAAACCTTCAGGGACCCTAAATGAACCAACCAGCTCTCTTCCCATGAATCCGGCTCAAACCATGACTCTACCACCTCCTTGCTGATGTCACAGCCTTATTGGGACATGGTGGCCATCCATCAACCATCCACTACTCCATCCATCTGGACCATCCAGGGTTTTTATCTGCACGAACCTGTCTGTGCTCTTAATCAGCCACAAATCTCTTTACAGGACGATGATCACGCTTAAGTTTTCCTGAAATATCTAATGTTTTCATACCTTGTCCAAGGCATTGCACTATTTGATGCTTTTCCGCAGCAGAGAGATCCTTTTTTTCCCCCATATTGCTTGAAACCTGTGGCCTGCTTAACAATGTGGAACATCCTGGGCTCACCTGGCAAACTAATTATCATAAATGTCTGAGATTGATTTCACTGATTCAAAGAGCCCAGAGACACAACACAGTGACAAAATAGGGAACACAACTGTATATGTATTCCATCTCTGTAAAGCACTTTGAACTGCAATTCTGTATGAAAGTGCTATATAAATAAAGATTATTATTATTAATATTAAAGTACAACTTAGCGGCTCTCAACTCTGTGGCAAACCCGGCCACCAGGCGCTTGCTGACGAGCCCTCCCTCTGGGCCCGGCTCCAGACAAGGGCCCGGGCTTCCTCCAGGCAGGGTATATCTTCCTCTTCCTCGATTTATCATGGTGTCTTCTTTGAACCATTCTTAATCCTCCCCTGAGTACACTTTGACATGGAAGACCCTACCAGGAGCATCTTGCTCCAGACAACACAGCCCTCAGGTTCATAGGGGCACACAAACCTCTCTACCACGATAAAGTGATGGTTCCCAGAGGAGTAGGCTAATACACAAATTCTAATCCACCATCTCCTCACAGTCCGCTATTATACCATTCTGTGTGTGCTGAGAAAATAATCTGGTACTTCTGCACAGCCCTGGCTCCGTGAATACCTCACACAAAAATATCCTAGCCTTCACAATGTGTTTGCAATGTGTGAATGTGTAGATTCAGTTGGAATGCCGTTGTCAATATATATATATATATATTTTTTTTTTTTTTTTTTTTAATAAATAAAACGTTTAATTCATTATAACCAGGTGTCTCATGCTTTACATACATTTTCTACAATCTGTAAACATTTAGAAAGAACACGCGTATTTGTTATAACTGGTTGCTGGGTATATAGCCGAACGTTGCATATTCTTCACATAGTGTAACCATTCGATCATTTCTATCAGGTTCATCGCTCCAATAGTGCATCATTACACGTTCCATAGTTAAACCCCT